>PVKA01014330.1:0-52790 GCA_004027165.1 Ctenomys sociabilis
CCCACCCCTCCCCTGCTTTTGCAGTTTTTAAGCTTAAATAGTGATCTCTGTAAATGCTTGGTGCACCTCTCTGTGCTGGACACGAGAGTTCACCACTGGGTACCAGCTTAAATAAAGTGCTTTTCTTTTTTGGACTTGCCTCGTTGTTATTTGATTTTTGAGTTACAACAACTTTGATCACAATCAAATAATGCACAAATAAATACTAACATTACCAAATGGGTGAGACCAAACCTGCTTGGAAATGAAGAAAATCCCTTCTAAATAACCCATCGATCTAAGAAGAAATCAAAACTGATATATATTATCAAGAATGCAATGAAAGTTATACATTCAGGGACCAGAGTCCCATCCCTGCACCACGTGCCATGCCTGCCTCACCCCACTGAGATAGGACATGGTGGCACACACCTGTAATCCCAGCCCTGGGAGGCTGAAAACAGGAAGATCACTACGAGTTTGAGCTTCATAGTGAGATCCTATTCCAAATACATAAAAAAATAAAAATTATATATTATATGGAATCTATTCTTAATTAATATGTTAAATGCATTTGTCTTACTAAGGATTGAACTGAGATCTTCAAACTGAGCTGTCCTCCCAGCCGCTTTTTATTACTTACTTCAAGATGGTATCTAAATTCCCCAGTCTGACTCCCAAAGTGTAGTCCCCCTACCTCAGCCTCTGGGATTACAGGCATGTGACACTGTATCTGAGCAGGTGGACTGATAGTCTTAAATATCCCCAAAGAAAAATGGATTAATGATGGAAAAAATGACAAAAGAGAAAGCTCAAGTAGCCAAAAACCATGAGAAACTATTCAATTTCAACAGTAGTCAGGACATGATTGTAGAGATCTGTTGGTCTTTCAGTGTGATCCATTGTACCTGGGGAGAAAACTGTGGCAGGAATAAGGACAGCCTCGTTAAGAAGACAGGAGCTGGGTTAGGTGGTGACTCATCTGTCTGGCTGGTGAGCAGACCCCTGAACAATAGCAGGAGCCTTTATTTACACTATTACAAGGCTGCAAGACACAAGGCTGCCCGGTGACTAACAGCCCATATTGGCCAGGCAGGATGGTAGTTGAGGTAGCTTGACTGCTTTAGGCCATGAGGCCTCATCTTTCCCTCCCACATAGGATCAATTTCAGCTTCCGCAGCTCCCAACACATGAAACTTAAAACAAAACAAAAAAAATCTATTTAAGCTAAAATTTGCAATTGGATCAGTAGGAGATTTTCAGATCTCAGCAATGAGCAAAGTGAGGACCATAGAGGACATGAAAAGAGATTTCACATACACAGAAACACACATCAGCAGTCAATGGTAAAAAATAAATCACATCACCAATGAAAGATACATAAAAGAGAAAATGCCATATTCACTTACCTAGTCCACCAAGATTTCTATAAATAATAATGTCCAATGTCCTACAGCTGAGGGAACAGACACTTGGTAGCATCTTCTGGAATTTAATACATCAAAAATCTTAACATACATAGGCATTGCTTGTGTAATTCTACATCTATAAATATCATTATGAAAAGAAGTTAATACAAAAATGCACATACGGGTATTTGACAACTAGTCTATCTCTTAAAAGGGACTAGGGTCTCAGATGACCAGATACTGAATGACACTGTATTAGTCCTGACCCAAGGAAAACAAGCTAGTCATAGTCTTTTGATTCTGATTTCTTTTCAACAATGTTTTTCATTGTGCATCATTCCTAAAAGATGCCCAGTGCCCCTGAAGACCGCTACCAGTGGTATGAAGATCAAAGTCAGTTCATATAAGGAGAACAGGTAAAGTTAGGGAATTCTATGAAAAGTGTGCAACTGACAAAGAATGGGCCAGAGAGATAGCTCAGTGGAATAAGTGCTTGCTAGGCAAGTGCAAGGTTTTGAATTTGATCCCTAGTACCACAAAAAAAAAAAAAAAAAAAAAAAAAAAAAAAAAAAAAAAAAAAAAAAAAAAAAGAGAAAAGAAAGAAAACAAAACTGACAGAGGGAGAGGATGAAAGCGCAGCTAAAACTACAAAATGCTTATGATTAAAAAAATGGGGGGGACAGGCTGGGGAGATAGCTTGGTGGTCCAAGCACCTGCCTGGCAAGCACAGGGTCCCAAGTTCGATCCCTAATACCACATGCCATGTAGTCCAGACTGGTTCCAAATCTGCAGAGATCCTCCTGCCTTTGCCTTCCAAGTGCTGGAGTTACAGGAATGTGCCACCGTGCCCACCTTTCACCAGCATCCTTCTTTCCCCTGCCAGTGGGACTCCTGTCCTATGCTGAAACTACAATAGTTTTGGAAATGAAGTTACTAGTAATTAAAAGCTAAATGACACCTGGTCTTACTAAATTCCACCTGAGGGAAAGCTGAGGCATCTGACAGAGATCATAAGGGAAGGAATTCTAGTCATCTGTGAAGAGTTCATCAGAGCCAGGTATGGTGGGTGCCCAGCTGGCTAGCAGGTATGGCTGGCTGTAGCCCCAGCCACTTGGGAGGCTGAGGTAAGAGGATCACAAAAGGAGGGGCCTGTTGGGAAGTTCAGAGGTCCCCTGAGCCTTCTTCAGTCACAACCCTAAGAAGCAGTTCTTGTGTTTCCCAGTTTAGAGAAGCAAAGGTTGATTTCAGCAAAGGGGCCTGAAAGAGTCCCAGTACTTGGATCTCCACTGACTTCAGCTAGTTGACGTTGACTTTAGAAGCACTTTCAGTCCTTGTTTCTGTCTTGAATTTAGAAGATAGAAGACAAAGCTGGAACAAATGCTTCTCCAAACCCCTCACAGGGGTATATGCAGATATGGTATGAAGGCAGGATCTGGCCAAGACCAGAAGACACAGGGGCAGCAAAGGGGAAGGGTTGCACCTGATCAGCTCTCCAGGTGAGGCCCTCCCACAGGCATGTAGCCTACTACCGGTGGTATCTGACATCCCAAGTCATTTTTTCTTAGACCAAGCACTACCTGTCCAGCAGCAAATTCTTATGTCCTCTCAGCTCCAAATAAGTAGAAAAATACCTACTTCTCAGATGAGGGCCGGCAAGAGCTCAGCAGACTTAGGCAAGCTCAGGGCCTGGGGTTCAATCTCCGGCACCACGTGCCACGCCAGCTGTGCACCGGGGCAAGCTGAGTCAGCCACTGAGACTGGGTGTGGCGGCACATGCCTGTAATCCAGTGCTTAGGGAGGCTGAAAACAGGAGGATCACTACAAGTCCGAGCTGCATAGACCCTGTACCAAATACATTAAAAAAAAAAAAAGAGGCTTAAGCAAGAACACTTTCCTACTTACAGGACTATTGGTAGTGTCTGACCAGTGACCTCAGTGCCAGGGCACAGTCCAAGTAGGCTAACTTGGGCATTCGTTGAAGTAGCCTAATTTAAGTTTACCAAGAACAATAGCACTCCTTCCCATCAGCAATATCCCAAAAACTGTAAGTACAATTAAACCTGCACAAAATGTGTTATCTAGATGAAGAATAGCATAAGGCTTGACTGAAGAGGATAGCAGAACAAATCAATTGGTAAGACTTACTAATTTCCTGGAGATAAAACTAGAACCAGTGGGGGGGGGGGGGAAGGTTACGTAAAAAATAAAAATTAGCCGGGCGTGGTGGTGCATGCCTATAATCCCAGCACTTGGGAGGCTGAGGCAGGAGGATTGCTGTGAGTTTGAGACCAGCCTGAGCTACAAAGTGAGCTTACGGCCAGCCTGAACTGCATAGTGAGACCCTGTCTCAAAAAGACAAAAAATTAAAAAAAAAAAATAATAATAATAATAAAAATTAAAGGGGGCCGGAGAGATGGCTCAGTGAAATAAGCACTTCCCTGGCAAGTGCAAGGGCCTGGGTTCAACCCCCGGTTCCACCAAAAAAATAAATAAAAAATAAAAATAAAAAATTAGATAAAGCCAGGCATGGCAGCACACACTGGGAGTCTCAAGCAAAATGATGGCAAATTTGAGGTAAGCCTGGACATGTCTTAAAAAAAAGGTCATGATGTTACATGCCTATACTCCCAGCATGTGGGAGGCTGCGTGAGGCAAGAGGATCCTTAAAAATTTGAGGCCAGCCTGCACTATAAAGTGAATTCAAGGCCAGTGTGAACTATATAGACTCTGTCTGAAAAACAACAAATTAGATAGAAGTAAATTCTAGTGACTTTTTTTAATCAAGTAAGGTGGCTATAACTAACAATTTATTACATATGTCAAAACTGCTAGATTTCTTAATGTTTTCCCACAAAGAAATAGTTCATGGTTGACGTGATAGATGTGGAATAGTACCCATTTGATAGTTATCAACTTGTATACATGTATCAAAATATCATACTGTACTCCATAAATACATAATTTTTTTTTGTGCCTGGAATCAAACCCAGGTAGGCACTCTGCCACTGAGCCATATCCCTGATCATACTGTGTACGATTATTGTGTGTCAGTTAGAAAAGAAAAAGAGCCAAGTGTGGTGGTTTATGCCTGTAACCCCAGAACTCTTGACTGAGGCAGGAGGATCACAAATCCAGTCCTAACCTGGGCAATCTGGCAATTTAGCAAGATCCTGCTTCAAAAATGGGCTGGGAATGAAGCTTAAAAAAAAGGTTTTAAGTTCTATCCCTCCCATACAAAAAAGCTAAACAAACCAACCAACCACAAAGAAACAAAACAATGTACAAAAGTAACAAGGAAAATATAGATGAACATGTTTATAAGGAAGATATTCTTGAACAACCAATATCATTGAAAAGGCTGACATGGGGACAGGGAGATGGCTCAGTTGAATAAGCACTGCCCTGGCAAGTGCAGGGATCTGAGTTCAATCCCCAGTTCCACAAAAAAAAAAAAAAAAAAAAAAAAAGGCTGAGACAGAAAAGATCATAAGGTTAAGGCCAGTGACCCCAAAATAAAAAGAGCTGGGGACAGAGCTCAGTGTTCCCTGGGTTCAATATCCAGTGCCAGAAAACAAATAATAAATAATAAAAGCCAGAAAACAGAAGTTAAAAAGACAGAGGGGAGATATGACACAAATTTGTTTCCATCAAAAATTAAAACCCTGCCGGGCGTGGTGGCGCATGCCTGTAATCCCAGCGCTGACTCGGGAGGCTGAGGCAGGAGGACTGCTGTGAGTTCGAGACCAGCCTGAGCTACAAAGTGAGCTTCAGGCCAGCCTGAACTGCATAGTGAGACCCTGTCTCAAAAAGACAAAAAAAAAAAAAAAAAATTAAAACCCTGGGGGCCAGGGAGATGGCTCAGTGGAATAAATGCTTCCCTGGTAAGCACAAGGGCCTGAGTTCAATTAAAACTCTAAAAAAAAAATTAATTCAAAAACTAATAAATACGAGCCAGGCGTGGTGGTCCAGGCCTGTAATCCCAGCACTCGGGAGGCTGAGGCAGGATTGTTGTGAGTTCGAGACCAGCCTGAGCTACAAAGTGAGCTTAAGGCCAGCCTGAGCTGCATAGTGAGACTCTGTCTCAAAAAAAAAGACAAAAAACTAATAAATACAAGCCAGGCTTGAAAGTGTATGCCTATAATCCCTGTACTCTGAGAGGCTGAGACAGGAGGACTAAAATTCCAATCTTGGGGCCAAGGAGATAGTTCAGAATAAGCACTTGCCTGGCAAGTGCAAGGTCCTGAGTTCAATCCCCCATACTGCAAAATAAATAAATAAATAAAATTCCAGCCTTGCACAGTCAACTCAGGGACTTACTAAGAAGGGCTGGATACAGCTCAGTGGAAAACCCTAGAGTTCAATCCCCAGGACCACAGAATCAAAACAAAATCACATTTTTTATTATTTATTTATTTATTTATTTTCAAAATCATATTTTTAAAAAAGTACATGATTTCAAAAGTAAGTAGTGGAAATTTTTTAAGTGAAACTTTTTGCTGAGGAGTGGTCACATTAAAACATCACGTGTTTGGAAATGGGCATGGTGGTGCATACCTATAATCATAGCACTAGAGGTTGGGACAAGAGAATCACTGGCAGTTCAAGACCAGCCTAGAGACTACAAAAGCAAGTAAAGGGCCAGTGAATGCATAGCAAGACACTGTCTCAAAAAAAAAAGAAAAAAGGGGCCAGGGAGATGGCTCAGTGGAATAAGTGCTTCCCTGGCAAGCGCACAAGGGCCTAAGTTCAATCTGCAGTTCCACCAAAAAAAAAAAAAAAAAAAAAATCAGATGCTGCTGCAACCACTGTGTTATATACAGGATCACTGACTATCTGGTAACACCTCTTTTTTTTAAAGACAGGGTCTTGTACCGTAATTCAGGCTGACCTTGAGCTATCAACTATGAGTTCAGGCTGGCCTTTAACTCAAAGCAGTCTTCCTTGTGTCAACCTCCCAAGTGATGGGATTATAGGTGTGCACCACCCCACCAGGCTTTGGTAAACATTTTCTCAGAGAAAGTCATCAGTTTTTTAATACCTGAGATACACATATAGAAAAAGTGTTTGCCTGGCAAGCACAAGGACCTGAGTTCAATCCCCAGTTCCACCAAAAAAAAGTCCCAGACTGGGTAGGCTGAAAAAGGAGGATTACTACGAGTCCAAACTGCTTAGTGAGATCCTTTAACAAAAAGGTACACATAGCTTTAACCTAGCAACTCTACTTCTATATTATCAAATAATGCTTATGTGTATAAAATACATAAAAAGGCCATTTATTGTCAGTAAAACTCTGTGAAAAAACTACTTTCCATGAAAAAAGGTTAAATTGTACTCATACTATGCAATTTTATGCATATGAAGATATGTATGTTGATGTAAAAAGATCCATTATTAAATAAAAATGCAAATGTCAGAACAAAGAATACAGTATGATACCTGCTTTTTGCTTGTTGAGCTCTTGGTAGTGGAGCCTGAACATTCTCTGCTATTGAAATGTACCTCATAGCCCTGAAGACATACAACCTGCATTCTTATGTAACACTGCAATAGCAAAGGTAGGTTAGAAGAGATTACTGAGAATTCATTTTTGATCTACATAGTTTTAAATTTAATTTTTTTTTTTTTTTGGTGGAACCCTGGGATTGAACTCAGGCCCTTGTGCTTGCCAGAGAAGCACTTACTCTACTGAGCCATCTCCCCAGCCCCAAATTTAAAATTTTTTAAGGAACACATGGCATTCTGTCCCTGAACATCCAGTTCTGCTCTTGTCCAGCACCTCCCAATGCCAGTGTGAACGTGGCTAATGGCTAAGGGCAGCTGGCAGCTGACCAGGTACGGACCACACAGAAACCGGAACTTGCCATCTGAGTCCCTCTCTGTGTCCTTCCCTCTTGGCTAGTCTACTTTACAGATCACTTTATAACTGGTTTTCCTAAAGCAAAAAACAAGTATTTATTACTTACTTCTTATTTATTTTTTTATGTATTTGGTACAGGGTCTTACTATGCAGTTTGGACTCCTAGTGATCTTCCTGTTTTCAGCCTCCCTAGCACTGGGATTATAGGCATATGCCACCACACCCCATCTTGGTGGCTGGCTCAGCGCACCTGGGCAGGTCACACTGAGTTTTACTGACAATAAACAGTCTTTTATATACTTTATAACCCCAGCACAGCATGTGGTGCTAGGGATCAAACTCAGTCCCTGTGCTTGCCTAAGCAGTCTTTTAGTCTGCTGAGCAATCTTGCTGGCTCTTGTTTTTTAATTCTTTTTTTTTTTTTTTTTTTTTTTGGCAGAACCAGGGATTGAACTCAGGCCCTTGCACTTGCTAGGGAAGCACTTACTCCACTGGGCCATCTCCCCAACCCGTTTTTTAATTCTTTTAAAAAGACACATTTATTCAGCATCATTATCAGACTATTGTATTTAGCAACCAACCAAGTACAAAGTCTACAATAAAACTCTTTATTATGCTTTACAATATCTATAGAACAGAAACTAAAATAACCTGTTATATAGCCCATGAGAGTTTTTGCCCATACACGATTACCATCTAAAACAGAGATAGCCCCTAGGCCTCTTTGTAGCAGCTAGGCCCTGACACCGCTGTGCTTGACTGAATTCACAAATCTGTTGTAACCTAGAGTTTCCCTGTCACTTCTCTAGCTCTCCTCTCCTGCTAAGTTTTGTGTTCTCACAATATTTATAGCCTTGTGCCACTCCCATAGCAACTGCTGCTGCTAGAATCATCAAAACCACCTTGATTTCATGGTTTGACAACCACCATAGGACCCAGAGCTTCTGCCTCCAAACTTTTCTCCCTTTGTGGGTCCAAAATTTGAAGACTGGTTGTTGTAACTGCCAAGATCAGTGTAGTGGGCCAGCTAAATAGCTCAGGAGATTAAAGTGGCTGTTAGGCAGATGCAGGGGCCAGGAGTTCAATCCCCAGGCCTGCTGTTGCCGATGCTAAGCCACAACTGAGACTGGGCGTGGGAGAGCATGCCTGCAATTCCAGCACTTGGGAAGCTGTAAACAAGAGGATCACTGAGTCTGATCTACGCAGTGACACCCTGTAGACCCTCGATAGATAGATAGATAGATAGATAGATAGATAGATAGATAGATAGATAGATAGATCACTGTAGCTTCCACCATCTCCAGTACTTTCCAACATTACCACATCCACAGTAGCCATACGTGGCACCACATCCACCTCCACTGCTGCCACCAAAGCCACCTTGACCACTGTTTCCTCTGAGACCAAAATCACTGCCACCAAAACCACCTCCATGTCTACCACCATTTCCAGAACACTTCAACCTCTCTGGCTATATGAGGCACTAGCATCCCTACTTCAACCAAATTGCCCTCACTTCACAGTGTGGTGCTTCCAGGGCACTCAAGAGTCTGGACTGCTCACTGCCACAGTCTGCAAGGGTTTCCCATCGCTTGCCATGGCTGCTCAGACTCTCACCAGGGGTTTCACAGCTCAGCCCTCCCACGAAGAGCTTCTGAAGTTGTTCAAGCTCCTTAGGAGTCTCTGATTTACAAGATGGCAATTAGGAGAGAGACGTAAGGTTCTTCTTTGGGCACACAAGCAGAAAGAAGTGAGATACCGAATGTACTCCATCTTCAGCAATTGTTAACAAAAAGCAAGTTTGAGGAAAAGCTGATCTGATCAACTATAAATAGGGGGCAAGAAAGGGAGATGAGAATCAACCCTAACACTGTAACAGGCTGCACTTTTTCTTCCCCCTGTTCAAAATTGTTCGGAAGCTAGGCCACGTGTACTGGCACATACCTGACTTGGGAGACAGAGGTAGGAGGACTGCAGTAAGTTCCAGGCCAGCCTGGTCTACCTCACAAGACCTCATCCCAAAAAGACAAGTAAGTCCAGGGGTGGTGGCTCCTGCCTGTAGCACCAGGACTTGGGAGGCTGAGGTAAAAGGATTATGGCAAGTTCAAAACCAGCCTAGGCTACAAAGTGAGCTCAAGGCCAGCCTGAGCAAAAACCCCTCAAACCTGTTGCTTTTTAATTAATTTAAAACAAAGTTTTTTTTGTTTGGTTTTAGGGTTTTCTTTGGTGGTAATGGCAATTAAAGTTAGGGAGCAACTGAGCCACGTACCTCTAATCCCAGCTACCTCAGAGGCTAAGACAGGAGGATCTCAAAGTCTAGAGAAACTGTCTCAAAATAAAGGCAAAGAGGGCTTGGAATGTAGCTCAATGACAGAGCATTTGCCTAGCATATGTAGTAAGGCCCTTGGTGCAAGCACTGAAAAAATAAAAATATAAAAGAATTCTGGAGAAGGATGATGGTGACAGTTGTACATCAATGTATTTAACATGACTGAAGGGACAGCATGATAGCTCAGCAGACTAAGCACCTGCTGAGGCAAGCACAGGGACCAGGGATCCATCCCCAGCGCCACACGCCCACTGGCCTACCCCAAGTGCACTGAGCTGAGCCAGCCACTGAGAACAGGCATGTGGGTGCACACCTGTAATCCCAGCACTGGCGAGGCTAAAAACAGGAGGATCACTATGAGTCAGAGCTGAATAGGGAGACCCTGTAGCAAATACATTCTTTTTAAATGACTGAACTGTACATTTTATGTGTATTTTACCACAGCCTGCTAAGCTCAGCTAAAAATAAAAAAAATTTAGAAATTTACTTATCTTTAAAAACAGCATGAAGCTAGGCATGGCGGCACATGCCTATAGTCCCAAGAGGCTGAGGCAGGAAGACTGTCGAGAGTTGAAGACCAGCCTGGGCTACAAGTGAGCCCAAGTCCAGTGAGAGCCTATCTCAAAATGACAGAAAAACAAAACATGACTCACATCGTATCTTACTCAAATCTTCTTGGACTGGCCTGGTCCCCTGCCTACCACTTCTCTCTTTACAGTGCAAACAGAAGGTGCAAACAGTCACAATGTTCTAGTTGTATCCACTATTTCCTTGTCTTACCTCTTCTTGTCAACTTGGTTATAAACCTCTTGATGCTGGTCATCAAATAGCTGCTATTCCACGACTGGCCTCAGAGGCAAAATCAAAGTGCAAAGGAAATGAGGAGCTATAGTAACTGCATTAATGTTAAAAATATTTATTTTCTAAAAGATCACACAAAAGTTAGGGAAAAGAAGGAAGAGGGTGAACTAGTCTACATCAAAATCTGGGCTGAGAAAGGGCAAAGAGCTGCCTAAAGGTAGCTGGAGCAAGCCATGGGGACCAAGGCAGTCTCTGGCCAGCAGCCCCAGCAGCCACGCTGGGGCACCCCCTGGAGGTACGCTGGCCCCACTCATTCCTCCTCTGCAGGAAGGGAGAGGCAGGCGCTCACTCTTTAGACATGTTCTTGATGGTCTTGTGCTCCTTCATGGCCTTCTCCCAATCACTGCCGTTGAATTCCTCAATGACCACACTCCGCACAGTCCCTTCATCCAGGCAATGTGGGGCGATCCCTAGGAGAAAGGGTCACAGAGAAGATAGGTCCCAAGTATGCACGATAGAGACTGTACTGATTCTTGGACAAACCCAAACCCTTATACCTGCAAACATCATCCTCCTGCCCATCAGATTTCTTTTCTTTTCTTTCTTTTTTTTTTTGTCTTTTTGAGACAGGGTCTCACTATGCAGTTCAGGCTGGCCTTACGCTCACTTTGTAGCTCAGGCTGGTCTCGAACTCACAACTATCCTCCTGCCTCAGCCTCCCAAGTGCTGGGATTACAGGCGTGTGCCACCACGCCCGGCTTAGATTTCAAAGATATGCTCCAGCTCAAGACCTCAGCTTATGAGGTCAACATATGGCCTGTTAAGCTCAGGTGGCCCTAGTCACAGCTTGTGACTTCAGCCTTCTGGATAGTGGTCCTCCCTTGGCAGATGGAGACTGGACTCCTTATACCAGGGATGGGGATGGCCAAGGCTGGGCATTAGGCAAAACTAAGCTGGGCAGGAAAAGTAAAAAGGCTCAGGGTGGGTTCAATCTCTAAAGAATTCTCAGGCCTTTCCTGGGTGCAGGTAAAATTTTTAAGCATTAAGTAGCTCCCCATTTGTTCAGGATTTTACATTTTTAAAAATCCTTTCCTGCCCCTACAAGGTGGGCAGAAAGGAGTCTCCACATGGCAAATGAAGAACCACTAGGAGATACTGAAGAAACAGTATGGGAAAGGGCTTATATGAGACACATGCTCTTCCCCTCCTGCCAGCACAAAGTGGGTGCCGTTGCCACAGTGGCCCCACATCTCTAAACATCTTTAACTTCTAGTTTTCCCTCAGTTCAACTGTATCTTGTACAACTGGCTAAGGGGTGGTTTTACTCCTAGATATAACCAGGAGCTGAAAAATGTCTGGAAGGTTCTCTAGGTTGTATTCTAACAAAATTTATATTTATTTTTATTTTTGGTGGTAATGGAGATCAAACCTAGAGCCTTGTGTGTGTCAAACACTCTCCTGGTGAGCATCTCCCAACTCCTTTAAAGTGTTCATCCTCTCTCTAGCCCTCATGGTCACCCCCAGTGACACACAACTTTGACGCATCAATGAGCACAATCGATCTGGCTGGACTTTGAGAAGGACATCACCAAGTGGGACTGAGCTGGTTCCTCAGCTTCACATCTTCCCACTGGAAGGAGCTCTGCTGAAGAGCCCAGTTGCTCTAACACATGCCTGTGAGAGCATCTAGCCAGGCAAGGGCAGGCCAAACACACCAGCATCTACCTGTCCACTCAGCACCTGCCTCCCAAGCACCTGGGCCCCTCAGTGTTCCCCGGGCTTACAGTCCACACACTTTACTCACCAAAGCCTCCAGGGTTGGAGCGGGGAGTATAGAAGCTCTGAACACCACATCTCTTACAGAAGGTATGCTGGGCTTTGTTTGTATTGAATGTGTAAGTGGTTATGCTCTCGGCTCCCTAGGCAAACAGAAACAAATAGGCTTTCTCTTTTTATGTCATTTAAAAAGTAAATCTTGATTGGTATGATGACACAGACCTGTAAACCTGGTACTCAGGAGACTGAGGTAGGCAGACATTAAGTTCAAACTCAATCTGAGCTTCATAGAAAGTTCAAAAACAGGGGCTGGGGAGAAAGCTCCTAGAAAGTGCAAGGGCCTGAGTTTAATCCCCGGTTCTGCAACAACAACAAAAAAAGTAAATTCAAGACCAACCTGGACTACATTGTAAGACTTTATCCCCCCAAAACAATAACAACAAAAAATTTGTTGAGTTGGAATGTGGCTTACTTCACTGGCATGCATGAAGCTCTGGGTTCAATTCCCAGCAAGAACCAAAATCTGTGAAAAGGCTTAGTGGGGAGGATGGATTTCTTTTGTAAGGCTCTCAGGACAGGTCCCATATCTTAGGGACAGGGACCCATTCACACTATCTGAAGAAACAGTCTTGAGAATTACAGCTCAGGGCTTCTCACAGGGCAACATTGATTTTTCTCCCAGGCAGAGAAACTGGATGGATGAAGGGTAGGGGATAGGATTATTGTTGTTAGGCTTCTTTATACTTTTTCCTGACCATGACACCACCCACCATCCCAGGAGAGAAAAACCCTCACGGATTCCTGAGTTTCTTACAGTTTTTGTCTGTTTTTTGTGGTACCAAGGATTGAACTCAGGACCCTGCGATTGCCAGGCAAGCACTTATTCTACTGAGCTATCTCCCCTGCTCCCTGTTTTGTTCTGTTTTTTTTTTTTTTTTTTTTTTTTTTGGCGGAACCAGGGATTGAACTCAGGTTCTTGTGCTTGCCAGGGGAGCGCTTATTCAACTAAGTCATCTCCCCAGCCCATTTTTTTTTTTTAAGTGACAGTCTCAGTATGTTGTCCAGGCTGGCATCAAATTTCTGGGCTCAGGCAATCTTTCTGCCTCAGCCTCCTGTGTAGCTGGGACTACAGGCATGCACCAAGGTGCCCATGAGTTTCCTATAAATATAGCTCCTTGAGGAGCTATCACTATGACACCAGAAAAGCAGCAAAAGTCAATCATCCAGACTTAAAATGAAGAAGAATCAGTAGATACCTCACACCTTACTTTATCTCATTCATCAATAAAACCACCCTGTGACATTCAGATCCTCATTTCCATATATTTTCTGTGTCTGCCAAACTGACCCCATGTACCCTGCTCTCCATAAGCTATCATCAGCATTTGCTATATGGTCAGCCTCTCTGATTATTCCTTCTCACTTCACATGCAATGACTGCACACAGACAAATCCAAAGGCCACTTCTCTTAACCGCTGGAGTCTTACTTTGGGACTCTCACTTTGGGACTCTCAGGAACAGCCCTTTCATTTCAAAGCATTTGTTCCTGAGCACATTCTTGCTTTTCCTTCCCCCGCCCCCCGTGCCATCCTTCTCAAGCACCTGTGTTTGCTTCTCTTCCCCTTCTCTACAGCTCTAAAAATGCTAACAGGTGCCAGGGATGAACTTGGGGATGCCTTCTCCCTGACCTCATTGTATCTTCCCAGCTGACTTCACACATTCCCTATCCCTAAGCAACATAAATATCCCAACCACTCTCTGCTTGGTAGCTCCAACTCTGACTTCTCAGTACTCCACATTTATCTCTCCAGCTGCCTACTTCCAATATCTATATGAATACTCATAAGATAAAACCTCTGTTCAAAGCAGAACTCTTGATTATAGTAGCCCATCCATCTACATCTGCAGACCAGTTATCTATCTGACTAGGTGCACAGGGCCAATACTTTGGATGTAACTCCAACTCCTCTTATTTCCTCATCTTTATATCCAATTCTTTCATAGTTCTTTTTACTGCTAAAATAGTAGTTCTTCAAGTGTGGACCCTATACCAGTGTCACTACCATCACTTGGTAGGAAATTTGCAAAACCCGTGGATTCCTGAGCCCACCCGCAGACCTACAGAATCAGGAATGGGCCCCCAATAAGGTTAACATGCCCTGCAGGCGCCTATGTGTATACTGAGGACTGAGAACCACTGCCTAGGACACATCTCCAGATAATCTATTTTTATTCCAATTCCATGACTATTCTGCAGATTTCTCTCATCTGTCCCACCCAACAAGCTCTTGCTTCCCTGCTTCCACAATCAGCTCTTTACTACAGACCAAGAAAGCTTGAAAACACAAAATCAGACCTTATCACTGCACTATGGAATATCCTCCAAGGGCTTCACACTATAAAGCACAAAACTACATGTTTACTAAGTCTTGAGTATCTCTCCAACCTCATCTCATGTTACTTTCCTCACTCCTGTCCCACAAGCTACCACCTACCGGCCACAGGAGCCACTGTTTAGCTTTTAAAGATGCCACACTCTTGCTCCATAAGACCTTGGTATTACCCACCCCCTTTATCTAGGCCACATGCTGCCCACCCCCACTGTCATCACTCTGAGCTGACCACCAGAGACCTTACCTGATCAGTCTAAAGTAACCACCCTTTTTTTTTTTTTTTTTTTTTTTTTTTTTGAGACAGGGTCTCACTACGCAGTTCAGGCTGGCCTTAAGCTCATTTTGTAGCTCAGGCTGGTCTCAAACTCACAACAATCCTCCTGCCTCAGCCTCCTGAGTGCTGGGATTATAGGCCTGCGCCACCACGCCCGGCCACCACCCATTTTTTATTGTAACACTCAGTCATAACTCTCTACATAGCCCTTACACTCTCAGACTTCTTCCTCTATCTACACAATGTAAACTCAATGAGAACAGAGGCCTTGTCTGTCATGTTAACGTCTGTGCTTGGTGGAACACTGCCTAACCCACAGTAAGTGCCCTGTAGATACCTGAAGTAGTACATTTTATTTTTGAGACAAAGAGAAAAATTGTTCCTCTAGTTGGGTGGGACTAAAGAAGAAAAGAGTATCGTAAAGCACTAGGAACACGTGTGGGCAAGTAGAATCAAAGACGAAGACAGGCCCTGAGCACCAAGTCCCGACCCACAGGCCCAGGGCTTCACCTGGTAGTACCTGCAGGAACCTCCTGTCACCACCAGGGTTCAGATACGAAGCTGAGGGAGGACTACAGCCTCCAACAGGCAATGGAAGACAAACCCTGGCATTCTTTGGGGCCTACAGGAAAAAGGACAGGTATTCTGTCCTGGGGAATGACATAACTTCCCACCACCACACACTCTTACCAGATATGGTGCTCAAGAGTCAACAGCAAGCAAAGAAAAGTAAATAAAACTAAACATGTGGCATACCCTACAATCCCAGATACTTGGGAGGGTGAAGTGGTAGGCTGAAGCAGGAAGACTGCCTAAGCCTGGCAGGAGTTTAAGGCCAGCCTGAACAACAATGAGATTTCCATGGGGGAAGGGGTTGAGGGGAAGAGAGGAGAGAAAAGAAATGAATTAGCCTGGCACACCTGGGACTAAATCTTATTCAGAAAAGACCAGGACCCCTACAGTCACCTACTTGGTCCAACAGTCTTCCCAGGGACTCACTGAGCCCAATTCCTCAGTGCAGGGCCCAACTAAATCAGATGTCAAAAAAACTACTACTTGCTTGGAAACAGTGTTACGGTTTCCATCTACATTTTCCCCCACAGGGATGGCCAAATTGCTCAGCAGGTGTGTGTGTGGGGGGGGGGGGATTTCAATCCCTGGGCCTGCTGTGCCGCCCTGCCCCCAGGGTACTCTGAGATAGCAAATGAGACTGGGTATGAGGGCACTTGCCTATAATCCCAGCTCTTGGGAGGCTGTAAACACTATGAGTCTGATCTAGTAGTGAGACCCTGAACATCCTGTAGACTCTTCCCTAAAATACAAAAAAAAAAAAAAAAACCTATAAAATGTGAACAAAAAAATAGATGTCCCCACCACAAGCCTCATACCAGGGGCTTTTGGAAGGTATGAGATCAGTTCTCTTAAAAATAAAATCTCTGTGGCCAGGGATGTCACTCAGCAGCGTAAGTGCCTTCCTTTGGAGGTACTCATTACGCTCGTCAGTGGTCAGCCTACTAATGAGCTTATAGCTATATGGGACGAGTATGTTGGCACATGCCTGTAATCCCAGCACAGGAGGTTGAGGCATGAGTTCAGGGCCAGCCTGAAATATATAGTGAAACCATGTCTCAAAAAGTAAAAAAAAAAAGTGGAGCCTGGTAAGAAAAAGTGCTAACAGGGCCAGAGAGTTAGCTAAGCAGGCTAAACACCTGCCTGGTAAGCACGAAGACCCAGCTGGATTCAATCCCTGGTGCTGCGTGCCACACCAGCCCCACACTATGTCCAGCCCCACGCCATGCCAGCCACCAAAACCAGGTGTGGTGGTGCATGCCTATAATCCCAGTGCTGGGGAGATTGAAAACAGGAGGATCATTATGAATCCAAGCCGTGTAGTGAGACCCTGTACCAGATGAAGAAAAAAGGTACTAACAGTAAGGAAGAGCGCTGTATTTCCCAGAAAACCGGGTCTCATATTAATTTTTGTTCCAAAAGATACAAAAGCTTATTTTCAGAGGCTCTCTTTGTTTTTCATGTACAACAATCTACATTTGTTCATTTATGTATAAAAATCTAAAAAAAAATTTAATTTATTCAAATAGATGCAGTCATGTCATCTTCTTGAACATTGTCATAAATTCTGTAAACCTTGAACTCCAGTACAAACTTTTGCACCCCACTTCCTGCAGGACCACTGGGCCCAATCTCTCAGCAATAGAACTCTCCTTAAACGAGCACTTCTTGTCCATGGAGCCTGCTCACAGTGCAGTGTAACAACACACGACTTTTGTTTTTGTGGTGGGGTGGGTGTTGAGACAGGGTCTGCAATGCAGCTCAAGCTAGCTCTGAACTCACTGTGGAGCCCAGGCTGGCCTTGAACTCTTGCGTGCAGGTATGATAGGCATGCACAACCACACCAGGCTTCATATGACATATTGATTCTTTTTTCTTTTCCTGTAGCAGAAACTGAACTCAGGACCTTATATTTGCCAGGCTGGCACTGTGCTACTGAGCTATACCCCCAGTCCTGACATACTGAATTATGAAGGTAGATATTAGACACAGCCATATCTGTTATCAAGTATTCATAGTATGCACATACTGTGTCTGTACTCTGATTGGTCACTTGGCAGTAAGCCTAAAATTCTCCCATCTTCACAGTTGTGTACCTCTGATCCAAAGGCATCTGCTTGATTATTTACAAATCCTAAATTATGATTTATACTATCTTATATTTTAAGTATTAATGTGAATATTATTTATATTTTATATATTAATATAACTTAATTATGTGTTACAACAGATGCATTAATATATGTCTATCTGGCTGATAGTCTTAACTACAGCTTATTTTGAGGGGATGTACAACTTTTCTTAAAAAAAAAGCATTCTAGGGCTTATTTTCTGGTCAGATCTTCTTTTGGGGGAAATATGGTTTATCTTCCCCCCTAGTCCTCCCTTGATTTTCTCTGCTTCCTCTACCTTGTAGCTCTCCCCACCATGCCTCTCTGCCATGACATCCTGCCTTGGAACTAGCTGACTATGAACTAAAAGGTGAGCCAAAATAAAGTTGTGGATATCAGGTATTTTGTCCCAGCAATGAGGAAAGTACCTAAAAGACATTCATGCTCTAGTAAGACACAGATAATTACATTAAAGCTCGTAACCCAGGCAGAGATCCATGAGACCTGTGATCAGGGAAGCAAGAGTGAGGACATAGGGGCTGGGGAGATGGCTCGGTGGAATAAGTGCTTCCCTGGCAAGCACAAGGTCCTGAGTTCAATCCCTGGTTCTACCAAAAAAAAAAAAAAGAAAAAAATCACTTCCTGAGAGTGAGGACATAATTAAAGCCAATGCATTATTCCACACTATCTAGAATGTACTAAAAATATATTTTAAAAGTTCATATTTTCTGACCTAGAGATTTTATTTTTTTTTATTTTTGGTTTAAAATTTTTTGTTTTGTTTTGTTTTGGTTCTTTTGGTACTGGGGATCAAACTCGGAACCTTGCACTTACCAGGAAGGCACTTACACTGCTGAGTGACATCCCTGGCCACAGAGATTTTATTTTTAAGAGAACTGATCTTAAAACACTTTCTAAATTATCAACAACTTACACATAGTGAAATCCATTGCAGTAATGTTAATAACTGAGCAAGAACTAGAATCAGGCTCCAAATTCACTGCCACAAATACGGTAGTGATGAGATGTCAACCAGAGACATGGCTACCAGGAAGCAGAAAGCTGGGGTCTAGGGGACAGTGCAGGGAGCACTTTTCACTAAGTATTCATATATTTTCTTACATCTTGCAAATTCTGTACCAAATGCAAAAAAATTCCCCCAAACAATACAATAAAAGTTAAAAATAAAAAAATTATAAACTGGGCATGGTGGCACAAAGCCATAATCCCAGCACTCTGAGGGGCTGAGGCAGATCTGTAAATTCAAACAGCCCGTGCAACTCTGTGAGACTTTTGTCTCAAAAATTTAAAGAGCTGGGGATATAGCTGAGTGTGAACTCTAGCATTTAATCCCAAGAACTACAGAGAAAAATAAATGAATGAAAATAGCAAAAAATAAGAGAAAGAAAACTGTGATATTTCATTGGTAAATGACAACAGCAGACTAATTCAGAAAGAACAGTAAAACCGTACTTTGATAAAAACACAACACTATATATGTGTATATATATTTGCATAGAAAATATCACATAAGGACATACACCAAAATATTAATAGTAGTTACCTTGGTTAATTTTATTAATTTATTTTTGATTTCCTGAATTTGAAAATATTTCTGTAAGATCAAATATGCCTTCAGAAATTAATGAGGAAAAAACAATAACCTTTTAAAAGTAAACATGAAACCAGGGTTAAAACAAAAACCAGTCATGCTCTCTGCCCCCCACACCCTGCAGAGGGCAGGCTGGAGGTCCTCACCCTGCGCACTCCCTGTCCTGCACTGAAGCACTCACCTTTAAGAGCTTGAAGCGAGAAGCGGGAACAATGAAGTGTTTATTCTGCTTCTTCTTGCAAATGCTGCAGCTACAGAAAGACAGAAAATTCCACATTGTGAGGAGCCATTTGTTCTCAGGGGTTCTCAAGGGCACTAGCACTAGCCTGTTATGTGCGGACACCCAGCTGACCTCAAAGGGAGCCCCCCTGTATCACTTTCCAAGAAAGGAGGTGCTAGGCAGAGGGACTGGTACTCTGGGAACTCTGCTCTTGAGGGAAGGAGATTCAGGTCCCAGAACCAGAAATTAAGGCTATGCCCCCAATCAGAAAATCCAGGATCTTGTTTCACTGCCTATCCCCTTGTTTGTTACAGCGAAAGGAAATACTGGATTTTAGATACTTAGAAAACAAACTTCAGACACTGCTGCAATCTATACTGCATTCATACCAAAAATGTCTATGGAAGCTTATGTTCCTTCTCTTCCCATCTCCACATCAAAGATAATCTAACTAGATTAAAATGGATCCCCAGAAATAACACACTAGAATTTAAACCATAATCTGCTCTTTTCAATCCACAACTTTGTGTGCATCCAAGTACCAGGGCCTCCCAATACTAAGGATGTCCTCTACTACTGAGTTATACCCTAAGACTTTCAACCTTTAAAAAAAAAATTCTGACTTCGTATAGAATCCTTTAACAAATTATGCTACAGGCCAGGGAGATAGGTAGGCAGTCTAAGCGCCTGCCTGGCAAGCACAAGGACCAGTGTTCAATCCCCGGCACCACATACCACACTGGCCCCTCGCCCTGTGGGCCACTGAAACTGGGCATGTTGATGCACACCTGTCATCCCAGTACTGGGGAGGCTAAGACAGAAGATCACTAGGAGTGTGAGCTGTGTAATGAGACCCTATACCAAATAAATAAATATTTTTTCTTAATATTAAGAAAATATAGGACTGGGGAGATGGCTCAGTGGAATAAGCACTTCTCTGGCAAGTGCAAGGGCCTCAGTTCAATCCCTGGTTCCACAAAAAAAAAAAAAATACAGTGCTTCTTTCCAGATCTGGACTGTACTGTTTTTAGCCTGGTCAATTTTCCACTTGTGTAATTCCACAGTATTTATGTGTTATTTACATACAATTCAGGTACCACTTAACAGTCAAAAAAAGTCTAGACACTGTTGAATAATTAGGTACATGCCAACTACTAGTCTGGAACTAGTAGTTGTCCATTGTTCTTACCCTTTGACCATGCCAGGAAAGTCTTCCAAAGATCCTGGCAGTACCACCTGCTCATGTCAAGAATACATAAAGAAGGCCAGTGCTGTGGACTCCTCCAGCTGGACACACCCTCCACTAACTTACCTCCATCTCTTTCCCACCTGGACTCCTACAAAGGTCCTACCCATGACTTTCTACTCAGTGCCCAGTCTGGCCCCCATTCTGAGCTAACTACCCACAAAGCATCAGTGGGTTCAGTTTGATAGTTACTGTGACAGTCAGAAGCAATGATGAGCCTGCTCTGTCACTGGCAGCTGTGATACAGCTTTGCTGAACACGTGCACACAGATAGCAACACCAGCACACACACACACACACACACACACACACACACACACACACAGAGGCTATTATATTTAGCTTCCCTTCACCATTTATTTATTTATGTATTTATTGTATTTGGTCCAGGGCCTCACTATGCAGCTTGGACTCACAGTGACCCTCACCTCACCCTTTAAAAATGTTTATTATTATAAATTTCAAGTCCTACACAGTAAGAACAATGAACCGTTATGTATCCAACCACCTGAGTTCAACAATTACCAATTCACAGTCAGTGTTATTTTATCTATACCCTAACTCCCCAGGTTATTCCAAAGCACTGGATTTTAACTCTTCAATACTTTAAGATAATTTAGGAGGAGAAAACACTCACTTGCAGTCAAAGATGTGTAAATCCGCTGAGGCCCAAACTTCAAAACGCACTGCTCCACAGTGGCAGCCTCCTGTGTGCTTTACCAGGCCCTGGTATTCACTAAGTGAAACAAAATCAGAACAATCAGAGCTTCGGAAAAGTCAGGCAGGGGCTGGGGCATGGCTCCTGCAGTCACTTTGCTACTGAAAGAAAGGCAAGGTAGGACAAAAATCTTTTCTACAGGGCAATCAAACGCACTTCGGATTTTAAAGAGCCACAGCTAATTTAATAAAAGAATAACTTCAGTGCTGCCTTTGTCTGTGAGTTCTCTTCAGGCTCAATTCCTAAAATTTCCAAATACAATGCTCCTAGAATTTGGGAAATGTAGGGAAGAGGAAGATCCTAATCTCAATACTTTTACTTATATGTCAAATGCTTAGTAAACATCTTTGTAACCTAACCACCAACGAGAGAACAGTACGCAAAATGCAGCAGACGTAGTTGCTGCCCTTATAGACCTCAAGCAGCCATCAAATAAACTGCCCAAATAATTTGTAATGATTGTGATAAAGATGACAAAAGCTGTTATGAAAAACTAATAGGGTGGATCAGTAAAGCCTGAGACAGTTTCACAGGCTCTCATAATTTTGCTCTCTCCTCCAGTACATGTTTTTTTTTTATAACTGTATATATACACTAAACTTTGAGAGAGACTGAGAGAGAGAGAGAGAGAGAGAGAGAAAGTGTGTGTGGGGGGGGGTGCACGCGCGCATCCACACACGCCTGCATGCACCAGGGATTGAACTCAGGGCCTTGGGCTTGCAAGGCAGGTGCTTATGGCGCTAGCACTATCTCCCTAGCCTAAACGTTGAACTTTTAAAACATATAAGCAAGTCTGGGGAGATAGCTCAGCAGCTTGAGTTGAATCCCCAGTACAAAAAAAAAAAAGGATTAGCCAAGTTGATAACTGAACATTAAAATTTGATTAATATCATCAAATTGTTCTCCAGAATGACTTCGTTATTACCAATAACAAAGGAGGAAATCTTTCACTGTAACCTTCGAGCAATAATCATAAAATGGCTCTGAGGTTTAATTTGCATATATCTGATTAAGACTAAATGTTATTTCATGCTTTTTACAAGTCAATGTATTCAATTTTTATTTGCTTATACAAATACTAACAGTGAAAAATCCAAACATTAACATGTTTGGTAATATTCAAAGTGACAGCTTTCTGTAATTTTCACAAGAATCTGCTATTTGCCACATATATATTCTTCCAAAGTTTCTATATGATTTTTTTTGTTTTGGGTTTTTTAAAAAATTTTTTTCTGAAACGGGGTCTGTAGCCCAGGCTGGCCTCAAACTCCCAGAGATCCTCCTGCCTTAGACTCCAAAGTGCTGAGATTATAGGTACGGGCCACTATGCTTAGCGCTATAGATTTGTTTTGAGACGTCTTACAGTGTGATACAGGCTGGCCCCGAACTCTTTTTTTCATAGGTTAGGTTGACCTCTAACTAACTTCAGCAACTTTCCCACCTCATCTTCCCAAGTGCTGCGATTACAGGCATCTGCCACCACGCTGTTTATGCATTTTAAAAAGTTACATACATTATATTCACTTTTTGCACAGAAATTTTGAGGCCTCAAGTACATACCCACACCAATCTGATGGTTGAAAATCATCATATCATATATCAACATTTTAATCTTTTTCTTTCTGTACTATTGTTTTAGGACAAGACAAATTTGGTTTACATTTCTAAATAGCTTTATATCCTTTATACTATATCCAAGCTGGCACACCACAGGTGCTCAAAAAAGTTGTCTGATGGAGAGTGTTTTTAATGTTCAATTTATATTCAGAGATGATATAACAAAGTGAGGTATACAGAAAATCAAATAACTACTCCACTTCTGGGGAAACGCATCAAAACTAAGATAATGTCTTCCGGAAAAAGGAGAAAGAATCAGTTTTTTGTTTTTATTTTTATAATTTTTAAGTTATTTGCAATTCCAGTTGTTTACAATTCTTGCTCTACTTGTCTTAATCTTTTTCTCCGTCGTGCTTTGATTGTTCTTTTCAATTCATAAAACTAACACTGAAATATATTATTAGGACAATGAAATATTTCTCCGTAATTCTCCGGGCTAGAAATCCACATCACATTTGGAGAACAAAAGGCAGTCCTTCGATTCTGTAATAACCCCAGCTTCTATTTAATAGTTTTTGTTTTTTTCAAAACCATGTACCTGTGCGATGCCTGGCTTTCTAACCGGCTAGAGTTGCATTTTCCACCCAGAAATGGTGATGTGGAAAAGAGTATGAGCTACCCCGGGAAAAGAAAAAGCCTCGCCCTCGCCTCCCGGCGTCCCGAGCCTCGCTTCGCGCGCTTCTCTCCGGGATCAATAGGCTCTGCCCCTCCTCCTGGCCCGCCTGGAACAATAGCGGCACTTCGCTTCTCTCCACCGCTCTAACCTTTCCCGTTCCAAAAGCCACACAGGCAAGGTCCAGAAAAAAGAAAGTAAGAAAAGAAGTACAAGAGAAGCCGAGGCACCGCGCCCTCCGCGCGCGCCCTCCCGGGAGCCCCGCACAAGTCCCGGGCCGCCCTCAGGAGGACCACACTGGGCGCAAGCGGAGCCGCGTCTGCGCGGTTACGTGGCGGGCGCGGAGCCGCAAGGAGCCCGCAGCCCGACGCCGGCAGGGACGTGGGGACGCGTGCCCGGCCCGGCCCGGCCCGGCCGCACTTACAAGGTGTCCAGCAGGAGCTTGGCGGCGCCCTCGAAGCTGAGCCTCTGCCGCTTCTGGAAGGTCTCCCAGCGCTCCCTCTGCTTGCCCAGGTCCAGCACGGCCGCCGAGGCCGTCGGGGTCGCGGGGGGCGGCGGCGGCGGCGGCGGGAGCAGCCCCAGCTCCGCCGGCGGCGGCTCCTTGGGGCCCGCTTCTGGGGCCCGCGGGGCCGACGGCTTCGGCCGCTTCGCGGACGGGTGCCTGCTCGCCGCCCGGCTCCCGCCCCCAGACTTGCTCGCGGAGCGCCGGGCGCGGCTGTCGCGGGGAGTCGAGGCGGCTGCCCCCGCGGCGCTGGAAGCCCCCGACTGCTTCTGCTCGCGCGGCTTGCTGGCCGCGGACCTTCTGGCCCGCCGCATGGCTCCCGCAACCTGGCGCGCAGGCCTGGAAGCGCCGCGCGTGCCCGCTCAGCCCGCGCGCGCTCCCGCAAGTCCCCGCCGCGTGCGCACGTCGCCCGCCACCTGCGGGCCCGAGCGAAGCTGCGCAAGGCTGCTAGGCCCTGCCCGTCGCTTGGCTGCAGGCCTCCTGCCCGCAGGAGAAACCCGACCGCGTCCCGCACCTGCCGGGGCCGCTGCGACCTGAGCCTCCGGCCCCCGCTCCCACGGGCCCCGAACCCATTTGACCTGCGAATGATTTCAAAACCCCTTTATCCGGAAAAGTTCTAAATTGTGCCCTCCTTACCTGGGGAGCCTGTGTCAGGAACTACATAGGAACCGGTAACCCCAGGCAACTTCACATACAAGAATATGCTTAGTAGGAGCCAGCAGCTAACGGAGGTGAACGATCTGGCAGCAGCTACTTAGAGGCTAAAAAACAGCCGAAGCCATGGTTTTCTCTCTCTCTCTCTCTCTCTCCCTTCTTCCCTCCCTCTTTCTCTCTCTCTCTGTCTCTGTCTCTCTCTTCCTGTTACACTAGAAAACAGTATCTGCAGGATCTTGATGGTCAAAAGATGTTGTGTTTACTCATAATAAATCAGTGAACCCCACATCTATTAGCATGGTTTCAGAAAAGTTTAAAAACAAAACAACAACAACAACAACAAAAATACTTGAGAACTACTAGTGAAACCAATATATTAGGGGCTGGGGAGATGGCTCAGTGGAATAAGTGCTTCCCTAGCAAATGCAAAGGCCTGAGTTCAGTTCCCGGTTCCCCCCCCAAAAAGAGAAACCGATATATTCTCTAAACCTGTTTGTTTTGTTGCTCAAATTTTATTCGTATTTTCAAAGAAATAGCATTTTCTTTGTGTACCTTTCTTGTTTTCTACATCTTTCATTTTATCTTTATTCCTTGTGTTCATCTTTATTAGCTTATTAAGTTTATAGTACATTTAATAGTAATGAAAATATTCATTAGGGGGAACTACCCACTCGGGCCCTCCTCCTGTCCCTCTCTAGGACAGGAGCTTTCTTTCTCTCATAGAAATCTATTCTGCTCATAAAAAAAGAAAATATTAATTGTAGTTTTCCTGAGTATAGCTTTAACTGTGTACATTTAGGGGTTTCATGGAGTGTGTTTTCTTCTTTTTGTTGTTCTTGTTTTCTTTACTGGAGTTATAGCTTACATACACCACAAAACCATATATTCCTCTGTGTGTGTGGGGGGGTGTCTCGCTAAATTGTTCAAGTTGGGCTCAAACTTATAACCATCCTGCCTGAACCTCACAGCGTGGGGAGTTCAGGGCCAGCAACACCACTCTGAGCACAGAATGCACAAATCTTTTTTTTTTTTTTTTTTTGTTTTTTTGAGACAGGGTCTCACTATGCAGTTCAGGCTGGCCTTAAGCTCACTTTGTAGCTCAGGCTGGTCTTGAACTCACAACAGTCCTCCTGCCTCAGCCTCCCAAATGTTGGGATTACAGGCATGCGGCACCACGCCTGGCTCAGAATGTACAAATCTTAAATGTACAGCTTATGTAACCATCACCAATCCAGACAGAGCACATTTCCAGCAAACTACCGTAAAGGTGACCCCTTATTTTGATCTTTATCCCTATAGTTTTTTCTGTTTTGAACATCATTTCTAAACAGTATATACATTTTTGTGTCTAACATCTTTCACTCCATGCTTTTGAGAATCACCCATCTTATATATTTTTCATTGATTTGTAATATGTAATATCTAAATATGTCAACTTTTATTCTTCTGTTAACAGATTTTTTTCCAATTTAAATTGTGGGTAAAGCTGCTATTTACACTGACATGTGTATGTAAGTTTTTCTTGATTTTTTTTGGTTTGGTACCAGGGATCAAACTCAGGACCTTGTACATGTCAGGCAGGTACTTAAATTGCTGAGTTATCTCCTTGGCCCCAACTCTATAAGTTTTTATGGATTCATTTTTCTTTGATATATATACATAGGATTGAAATTTCTGGGTCATATGTTTCCATTTCTTTAAGCACTTTTTGTGTGCTTACTTATTATCTGGATTTCTTTAATGAGATGTCTATTTACAATAACTCTGGAAGTTAGTCCACTTTATAAATTGGGTTATTTGATGCAGAATTTCTTTGTGTCTGAAAACTAGTTTTTTGACAGACTTATCTGTTGAAAATATATTTTCCAGGGCTGGCCAAATAGCTCAGTGGATTAAAGCGCCTTACAAGCAGGCTCAGGGAGTAGGGGTGTGAGGAAGTGGGGGGGCAAGGGAGGGCCAGGCCTGCCCCTGGGGCACACTTAAAGGACAGTTGAGAGTGGGCATGGTGGTACACACCTGTAATCCCAGCTCTTGGGAGGCTGTAAACAGGTGGATCACTATGGGTCTAGTAGTGAGACCCTGAACACCCTGTAGACCCATCCCTAAAAATACAAAAAATTAAAAAGAAAATATATTTTCCCAGTGCCAGTTTTCTTTTTTACTTCTATCATGCTGTCTTTTGATGAACAGAAAGACAGTCAAAAGCCCATTAAAAAAAAGTCCGCATTTACAAAAATCAAAAGTGGACATTTTTGTACCTGAGTAGTGAAATCCATAGAGACAAGAAGTAACATAAGAGTTGCCTGAGGGTTAAAGAAAAGTAATTTTAATGTTTAGTGGGTAGACTTTGTTGTTGCTATGAGTTCAATCCCCAGCACTAGGGGGATGAAGGGGAGAATGAAGAAAGGAAAATAAATAAATAAATAGTAATAGGCACAGACTTGCAGTTGGAGAAAGTGAAAAAAAATTCTGTAATGGTGGGGATGGTTGCACAATAACGTGAACATAATATAATGGTAGACTTTATACTGTATTGTATCACAATTTTTTAAAAACTGAAGTGTTTTGTGTTTTTGTCTTTTTGAGACAGGGTTTCACTATGCAATTCAAGACTGGCCTTAAACTTGCTTTGTATGTGGATCCTCATGGTTTAGCTTCCCCAGTGTTGGGATTACAGGTGTGTGCTACCATACCCAGATCCTGTTTTGTGTTTTACTTTTGTTTGTTTCGTTGAAACAAGACTTCATAAGTTGCTAAACCGCCCAGGCTAGGCTCAAATTTGTGATTCTCCTACTTTAGCTTTCCAGAATGCTGAGATATCACAGGGTACATCACATCTCCTGGCTGCATCCTTGATTCTAGTTTGGGGTCCTAAAACAAATATGATGGCCAAGTGCAGTGGCACACACCAGTAACCCCAGCACTTAGGAGGCTGTCAAGAGGAATGCTATGAGTTCAAGGCTAGCCTAAACTACATAGCCTCAGATCTATCTCAGAAACCGAAATCAAACCAAAATAAATGAATCTAATATGAGGAGGTTTCTGGTAACTCTGAGAAATAGTCCCATTATGTGATGTGCTCACAAAAGGAAAAACAGTGTAACACTTAACTCTAAAGGGCCAGAAGAAAAAGCCCCAGAAAATCTGCACAAGATTTTATGAAAATGGCATATGAACACAAGATGGGGTGTTTATCTGCTTTTCTCTAAAGTGCTGTCCTATAAATTCCTATTTTGGAGAACAGGACTGATAAAAATAGAGAATTGTAAGAGTTAATCATGGTGTTCTCATGAGCAAATGTGGTTTTCAGATATGACTTGTCCATGATTGAGATGAGTCCTTTGTGTTCAGGCTTCCTTCAGACAAGACTGTGATGTATCACCACTGGGAGAGTGCTGCAGAATCCATAATGGCCATGGACTAGCCAGACAGCTCAGCAGACTAAAGTGCCTGCTTAGGCAGAGAGTAGTGGTCAGGCTCAATCCCCAGCATGCCATGCTCCCTGCCACCCAGGGGCACACTGAGATGGTGATTGAGACTGGATGTGGTGGCACATGCCTGTAATCCCAGCGCTGGGGAGGCTAAAAACAGGAGGATCACTATGATCTACGTAGTGAGACCCTGGACACTGTGTAGACCCTGTACCAAATACACAAAAATAAAATAAATCCATAACGGCCACTTGGGGGCAAGAGTCCTGTATCCTACAGGTAGAGTCAATGCAGTTA
This sequence comes from Ctenomys sociabilis, assembly GCA_004027165.1. NCBI lineage: Eukaryota > Metazoa > Chordata > Mammalia > Rodentia > Ctenomyidae > Ctenomys > Ctenomys sociabilis. The sequence goes on from PVKA01014330.1 coordinate 28,411, forward strand.
AGGAGTGCCATTTTGTACAGGGGTGGGGGCATATCCCAATACACATACACACTTTCAAGGAGAAAGACTGGCAGGGTATGTAGGAGTAGACTTTCAGGCTCATCCTCTCTCAGTCACAATACCTGCATCTCTCAGCTCATGAAAGAGGCCTTATTCCCTCCTGTATCATATAAGCCCCACTACTTTTATATTTTTCCTATCAACCTCCCTGTGATAAGTGCTATTATCTGAGCAATTGCAAGGACACTACTAACCTTTGTGACAGGAAAAGAAATCAGGCACAACCATGAACAGTCACAGGACAAGCTGACTGATACTTGTGGGGACCACCTGAGCAGCTCTCCTTGAAAGAAGAGCAACTGTCTCCATTTGACTGAGTCTGATCCTATTTCCTCATATTGTTATGTACAGAGCTGGCTAGGACTTCTGTTTATCCTTCAATTGGCCTTAAGCAGTGTGTATTGGTCTAGCTGAGGTGCTGGTGATAGTCTTTGAAGGTGGCATGCATGTTTCCCTGGTAAGCCTGCTGCTCCTTAATGTGAGATGGGTGGAGACAGGATGGTAGAGCTAATGTTCTGCACTGCCAGCTGGGATCGAGCCTCAAGATAGAGGCTATGACTTCCTGGGGCTTGAAAGACTACATCAAAGCTGAAGCCCTAGACTTCCCAAAACATTAAATACTATATAATGCAGATTACTCTCTCTGCAATCCTCTCTGCATATGGCAGAGGTAAATGTAGGTCCCCCACCTAGCTCAGCTCACAGTAGTCACCTACTTCCCACAATTCTCAGTCAATGCTCAAGCCACTCCCTCACTGAATAAAAACTGTGTGAGGCCCTGGGTCACTCTCTTGGTTCTGGAAAGCTGTGTCATGGCAGGACTTAGAGCCCCTCGACTCCCCGATGATTAAAAATATAATTTAGTGTCCTCATTTTCGCCGTGGGCTGCATGGAAAGTGGTAGATTGGAATCAACTTGATGGGATTCCAATAACGTAACTTTGAGATTATAAATATTGGTTTCTTGGATTGAGACAAGGAACAGGAAGTGTCTCCTACAATAATGTTTAAGAAATAATAATAATTCAGCCTGGCAAGTGCCAGGGCCTGAGTTCAATCCCTGGTTCCACACACACAAAAAAAAATCCAAACATTCTTTTGAGCTATAACCCTATCCACTAAGACAGAATTTTGGGGGAAAAAAAAGACAGGATTTTGCTAAGGCAGTGCCAAATTTTCTATCCTGCCTCAGCCTCCCAGGGTGCTGGGATTACAGACCACCATGCGCAGTTCTAAAGTGTTTGTTCTTTTGTTTTGGGGAGATTTTTTTTTTTTTTTTTTTTTTTTTTTTTTTGCCAGGAATCAAACTCAGGACCTTGTGCTTGTCAGTCAGGCATTGTGCCACTGAGCTATATCCCTAGCATTCAAAGGTTCTTGTTAAAGTAGAGGAAGCAAGATTTTTATTTTCAGGATCAACATCAGAGGGATACCTATGTCCTGCAGTTAGGGAGAATGATTAGGCTCAACTCCAAATATAGCATAGGCAAGTGGAAATGTACAACCAAGAGAGAAAGTCAATGGATGGAAAATTACTATGAAGAAACCCGATGTGCAGGAGATCCTAGCAGGATTCTTGATGAACAGGCGAAGTTGACCAGACATCACTTACAGAATAATAAGGATGAGAAACCTTTTCAGATACCAAGGGTGGTAGATTCTAGATAAACTGATTTAGTGAGTTTGGGCTTTACAAAAAAGTACACAGATGGGCCTTGGAGAAAGTTCAGAAGACTGAGAGAAGTTTGGTCAAACCAATAATCTTTGTCAATGCCTATGAATTAATGAGAAAAAAAAAATTCTTGGCTGGCTTGCAATTCCAGCTACGTGGGAAGTGAAGGCAAAAGGATTCGAGTTAGTGAGACCCTCTCCCTTGATAAAAAAGGACTGGAGGTGTGGTTCGTGGGATAGTGATTGCCCAGTGTGCACAGGCCCCAGAAGAAGTCACTTTTCTCTGTGCAACCCTGTGTGGTGGTCCCGAGTGCCAGGGATCAGGCATAGTGCATGGCCTCACAGTGCTGGCACCAGGAAGGCATTACTGCTGCCCATACTTTCCTGACAAACTGGGGGTGAGTGCAGTTGGCTCACTCAGTTACCTGCACAGCTAGCAAGTGGCAGGGCTCATGATGCGGCTGGGCAATGCCCCGATGCCCTAAAATTCTTCCTACATACACTGGACTCCTCAGAACGTCCTCTCCCTCAGTCTACTTCCTCACAGTAGCAACAGTGATTTTTAAAAAACTCTTTATGACATACTAATGTATTTAGAGCTTGGATAATAATAATAAGCAAAAGCATTAAGGCATGGAGCTTTCTCAATTCTTCTGATGTTCCCTGGTATCTTCTCCTTGCCCCCCAAAAGATAGTCACCATTCTGACTTGTGTGCTGAATTTCATCACACATATATGTGTATCTAAATTTTACTTCATCTTTTTTGTTTTCAGTCCGGGGCCTGTGTGTACACATGCCCTAACCACTAAGGTACATTTCACCTCCCTAGTTGCCTTGTCTATTTTTGGGCTCTATACAAGTTAACTAATACTATGTACACTCTTCTGAGACTTGTGACCCATCTGTGTTGATATGAATGGCTGGAGTTGCTCTATGTTTGCCTTATGTGACCATTCTACAGTATTCATTTCACTGTTAAGATAGCCACATCTACAGTTGCTGGTTTTTGTTTGTTTGTTTGTTTTTTGGCAGAACCAGGGATTGAACTCAGGCCCTTGTGTTTGCTAGGGAAGCACTTACTCCACTGAGCCATCTCCCCAGCCCCTCAATTTTGTTTTCATTCTTTTTTTGTAGTTTTTAGGGAAGGGTCTGCAAGGTGTCCAGGGTTTTGCTAGATCAGACTCCTAATGAAACGCCTGTTTACAGCCTCCCAAGAGCTGGGATTATAGGTGCATACCACCATGCCAGTGTCAATTGCAATCTTGGGGGGTGGGGCTAGCACAGCAGGCCTGGGGATCAAACTCCGGGCCCCTGCACCTGCTTGCAGGTGCTTTAATCTGCTGAGCTAATTAATTTTGTTTTCCAAAGGGGTTGTGCCAATTTATTCTGTGATCAGTAGTGGGAGAGACATCCTGTTGTTCTACATCGTGCTTAACACTTGATATTGTCTGAATTTTTGCCCACATGGACATTGTAAAGTGGCATCTTTTCATAATTGCCACTTGTATATTCCTCATTACTAATCTGATCAACCAACTTATGCTTTTTTCCATCTTTATTTCCTTTATATGTTCTTTCTATACTTTAGATTTGTGCTGTCTAGGGCAGCTGCAGCTAGCCACAGTTGGCTAAATTAAAATTACATCCAATTTGAAATTCAGTTCCTCAATCTCTTTTGCCATATTTGATATGTACAATAGTACATGCAGCTCATGGCTGTCAGTTGATGCAAACACTGAACATTTCCATCACTGCAGAATGCTCTATTGGACAGCTCCATCCTAGGAACCAAGCCATGGGAATACAAGTGTACACTGCAAGTGTCTTCTCCAGCTGTATGACTAGTCTTTTCTTTTTTTTATATTGGGGATTGACCCCAAGGACTCCAAAATAAGATGCATCTTTATTCATTTATTCATAGACAAGGTTTCACTTAAGTCACTAAATTGCCCAGGGTAGGCTTGAACTTGATACTGTGTCTCAGCCTCCCAAAGTTCTGAGATTATAGGCAGGCACCACCACTCTTGGATTTTTTTTTTTTTTTCACTTTCTATATAGGGCATGCTAATAAAAGTTCCTAGTGTTTACATGGTTGAATTTATCAAGGATTTCCTAAGCTTCTACTGCTGAGTGAAAGAAAGCTCCTGTCCGAGAGAGGGACAGGAGGGGCCTGAGCAGGTTGTCCTTAATACTGGCCTATATTTCCTTCTTAAAAGTACAGTATATGAAGGTTTGCCTTTTTACATAGAAGTCCTGAATCTACTGCAGAATTTAGTTTTAAGTGCAGTATAGTGAAGGATTTTTTTTTCTTTTTCTAGTTCAGGCTGCCTTAAGGGTGGGTCTGGTATGGCTTGTGCAGCTAGGGATCAAACTGTGGTCCCCTGTGCCTTACTGAGTTTGCCCAAGTAGGCACTTTTAAATAACTGAGCTAACCCGAAAGCCCCCTAGGTACAGCATGGTGACATAATTTTTTCCCAACTATCCCAGCGCCAGAGTCCTTGTTTGCCATTCTTTATGCACACCTGTCTGTTTCACAGAGTTCTCTATTCTGAGCCAACAAGATCATCTCAACTCTTATGACTATATTTTTGTTGTTTTGGGTTTTTCTGGGGGATGTTCCAGGAATTGAACTCAGGACCTCATGCTTGCCAAGCATACGCTGCACCACTGAGCTATATCCCTGGCCCTTAGCTATTGTAACTTTATAATCTAATAAGGCATTGGTATCTCAATTCTTCAAGACTTTTTTATTGCCTTTGGTTCTGCACATCCATATAAATCTTAGACTCACTTTTCAAGTTTCACATAAACTAAACATAAGTGGCACACTCCTATAATCACAGCATTTTGGAGGGTTTAAGCAGTAGGATCATAAGTTTGAAGCCAATCTGATCAATTTAGTAAAATAAAAAATAAGGCCTGGAAGTAAAGCTCAGTGGTAGACTGTCCTTGAGTTTGAACCCTACCACAGGGGGAAAAAAATTCTGTGATATCCTGTTGTAATCTTCACTGGAGATAAATTAAATAGATAGTTATTTACAAAAAAACTGGCAGCTTTTTACTAATACTGTTCATGGTCCTGGGCATACAATAATAAATAAGACAGACGAACTTCCCATCACTATTAGAATAACAACTTTCTGTCGCCTATAGACCAATCCACAGGTAACCTACCCTCTCCCCACTCACCTCCCACCCTTCTCAGATCCACACAGTCTTCTGCCATTCACTTTGGACAGCTAAGCACTCTGGCAATGTATTGCTTGGCTGGAAAACCCTTACCCACACATACCTTTGTTTGCATGATAGGCATCCTTACTTCAAGCAAGTACTTGCTCAAATAACCACCTTTTCAGAGAGGTCACCAGATTATCTAAAAGAACTGTGGCATATTTCTTGAATTGTTAGGGTTTTATATATCAGGGGTCTCCAATCCCTGGCCTGTGAGTAGAAGTGGATCACACACCAGGAGATGAGAAACAAATGCTGTATACCTCCTATCAGTATCTAACATTTATACTTATTAACATATTAATGTTAATAAGGTTTTCTTCCTGCCTCCCTTAACAGAAAGTCAACTACAGGAACCAAATTCTTGTCTCGTTTACTCTTTTATTTATTTATTTATTTATTTATTTGGGTAAATTACTGAGGTTGGTTTTGAATTCACTATCTTCCTCCCTCAGCTAGGCAAGATTACAGGCACTACCACCCCCAGAAGCATGTTCTTCCCCAAGAGAGGCTAGCAGAACCCAGTTAGCCCTACTCGGCCAACAGAAACCGGTTTCTAGGCAGCAAGTGGGGGCTATAAAATTGACACAGGGAGAAAACCTGATCTCGGGTGGGTGACCTCCAAACAATATAGGGAACCTCCAAATGCCATAGGGAAAAACGATCTCTGGATCTGACCTGTATGAGTTCATGTTCTCTAAAACCGAAGAATGAATTTTAGGAACAAACAGGTTATGAGCAGAATAGATTTACCGAGGGAAAGAAAACTCCTGTCCAAGAGAAGAACAGGAGGGGGGCCCAAGCGGGTAGTTCCCCCTTGTTTACTTTTATGTACTCAGGGATTTAACCTGTGCTTGAAAGGTACTAAACAGGAGCTTAATAAGTTTATCAAATGAATGAAAACAAGCAGAACCAGAAAACATCCAAAGATTTCTTTCTTTTTTTTTTTTTTTTTTTTTTTTTTTTTTTTTTTTTTTGGTCTTTTTGAGATAGGGTCTCACTATGCAGTTCAGGCTGGCCTTAAACTCACTTTGTAGCTTAGGCTGGTCTCGAACTCACAACAATCTTCCTGCCTCAGCCTCCCAAGTGCTGGGATTACAGGCATGCCATCCAAAGATTTGTGAAAAGATGTAAAGATGGGGGCTGGGGAGATGGTTCAGTGGAATAAACGCTTCCCTGGCAAGCTCAAAGGCCTGAGTTCAATCTCCGGTTCCAGAAAAAAAAAAAAGAGACCTAAAGACATTGACCAGACTTCTTAATTAGCACAACTAATAGTAGCTACCTAAAGTCTTAGAAATATTTGGCTGGTGTTTATCATAGACCTACTCTTTTTTTTTTTTTTTTTTTTTGGTCTTTTTGAGATAGGGTCTCACTATGCGGTTTATTCAGACTGGCTTTGAGCTCACTTTGTAGCAGGCTGGTCTTGAACTCACGTTGATCCTCCTGCCTCAGCCTCCAGAGTGCACCATCACACCTGACCTACTTTTCCTGGTATTAGAAGCAGAAGACAACTTTTCCAAAAGTGAATTTTCCTTATAAATTTCCTTCACAGAGAACTTGTACAGTGTTTTTCCCCATTTACGGGTTCTTAATGGCCTTTAGTCCAACAAGGCATTTTTCAGAGTGGCATATTCTGGTACCCTTCATAATTTAAGGAAATTTATCTCTATAAGGAAAATTTACTTTTGGAAAAGTTGTCTTCTGCTCCTAATACTAGGAAGAATAGGCCTGGCAAGGTACATGCCTGTAATCCTAGCTCTTAGGAGGCTGAAGCAGGAAGATTTCAGTCCTTAACCATTACCTAATGAATGCTCACTTTCATTTAGAAAACAAAAACCTTAAACAGCAAAACTTATTTTTCGTGGCGTCCATATGGCGGGCGGTGGTGGTCTGCGCAGCGCAGCCCGAAACGGGCGGAGCCCTGTCCATCCTCCCTGCACCCCACACCACGCCTTCGCCCCCAGAGGGGGCCAAGTGGGCCCTGTGCTCGCGAGGGCGCGGGCGCGCGCTGAGGCGACAGCCGGAGCGCGCGGGACCTGGGCCACGGCCGCTGCCCCAGCTCCTCAGTCGCCGCCCGCCTGTCAGCCCTGCCCCCTGCGCCAGGCCCGGCGACTGGCTCCCGGCTCTCGGCGAAGCGCCGCGTGGCTGTGGCTGTGGCTGCTGCCGGCCGCGAGGAGCGGAAGTGGCACTCTTGCAAGAACATTCTGAAAACGTGCATATTGCACGAGTGTCAACAGGGATAGAACTCTGCACCTTGAACTAGCGCAGGTGCTTACACCGCTGAGTTATATCTCCAGATCAATTTCTGGAAGTGAACAGGAACAGATACTGGGGTTTGCTACTTGATTCTCAGTGGAAGGTTTTGTTTTCACCTATGAGGATTAACATGTTATTTCCAATAAACTGATAAAGCTTCTGAATGGTCCTATCTTTTAACCTCTGTGCTTGAAAGTCTGAGGGTAGCATGATCTTGGGTCTGCATATTTTAAAATAGGTAAGATGCCAATAATCACTGGATCTGCTGTTGATATAACTTTTATACATTTAAAAATCAAGTATAAGCTGTTAACAACTTGAATCCTTTTTGTTTTTTTTGGTGGGAGCAGAACTGGGGATTGAACTCAGGCCCTTGAACTTGCAAGAGAAGCACTTATTCCACTGAGCCATCCCCTAGGCCCCCTATCAGGCACTTGAACCTTTTGCTAAAGTTACTAGAAAGAAATCCACTGATTCTCTTCCCCAGTGCTACATAGTATGTTTTTCTGTTTCCCAGTGAATAAAAGGAAGAGAACATATAATCCAAGAAACTCCTTTAACTGAAGAAAGTGAGTAGAAATACCAGACTGTACATCTTTTTAAAAAATCACAGGTTGAAAGAGGTTGCTACTAATGTTTAGAGTCATTGCCTGCCTTTACAAAATTTGATCATGAGCTTCTTCAGCTTTTGAGTAAACATTGCTGTTACATTTTAGGAAAAAAACAATTCTGATAATATAATTAGTAGAAGTGATATAATTTAATCTTATTCATATTTTATTATATAATAATATGAAATGTTACTATAAGCAATGAGTTTACGTGTTATTAAGTGTTTATTGAAGTTAAAAAAAAACTTACTTTTCTTCTGGGGATACACTGTTCTTTTATCCTAGGATCACTTGGACAGATGGGCCTTTTATATTGAGTCTGCCCTCATGCTGTTATACCTCACATTAATTCTGAATTGGTCTCCAACAGAGTGCTTTCTTTTTCTTTTTGAGACAGGGTCTCACTATGCAGTTCAGACTGGCCTTAAGCTCACTTTGTAGCTCAGGCTGGTCTCGAAATCACAACAATCCTCCTGCCTCAGCTTCCCGAGTGCTGGGATTACAGGCCTGCACCACCACGTCCAGCTGCATGGACAGAGTGCTTTAAAGCCCACCATGAGGCTCCGAGAATGTCCATCCTGTTTTCACTTTTATTTTTATACCTGAGAAGGCAAAGGAAGCACAGCAGCGTCTCCCAATGAGCCACAGAAGGGCCATTGCCACTAGGGCCAGATGCAATGTCTCATGGAGTTAGAGGCTGATTGCACCAAAAAGGGCCATTGCCTCCCCATGATGTCCTCTGAGGGAAAATCTATGAGTTGGAACCCTTCTCCAGGCAGTGTTTGCTGGTCTGGGAGGAGGTATGTCAGGTAGTCAGCATGTTTGAAAGCCTACTCTGTTTTGGGTATTGCTCTGGTCAGACATGAATGAAAACAATCTGACTTCTTTTTTGTTTTGTTTTTGTTTTTGATGCCAAGGACTGAACCCAGGGCTTCCAGCTTGCTAGGCAAGCATTCTACTGCTAAACCAAATCCCCAGCCGAAATAATCTGACTTCTGAGGCTTCGAATCTATAGGGTATAAAAAGAAATAGACTATTTCAACCTAAAAAGAAACTTCAACAAGCTTGGATCTTTACAGGGTGGGGAGTGGGGAACTGAGTTTAAAAACAGAATACAAACCACGCATGGGACGCTGAGTCAGGAAGATCACCATGAATTCTGTTCCACCCTGGCTTACATAATAAATTCAAGGCCAGTCTGAACTATGCAGTGAGACCTTGCCTTAAAAAACAGCAACAAATTGAAAGTCTTAAAAAAAAAAGCAGAATATAATCTAGTATATGCATGATGACAGCAATGTGGAGGAAGTTAAAAGTTGAGAGAGATGAAAAGAAAAAAGAGAGAGTGGGGCTGGGGAGCTAGCTCAGTGGAATAAGTGCTTCCCTGGCAAGTGTATAGGGCCTGAGTTCAATCCCTGGTTCTGCAAAAAAAAAAAAAAGAGAGAGAGAGTTAGAGATGGCTATGCATAGGGGCATGTGCTTATGATGGATCACAGGCATACCAGAAAGCACTAAAGCAAAATGGAGACTTTTAAATGCAATGAGAAGTCCTTGTAAGCTGTTTTATAGTTGTTTATTATGATTATGATTATGATTATTTTGACATAGGGTCTCACCATGCAGTTCAGGCTGGCTTGTACTCACTTTTGTAGCCCCCAGCCTGGTCTTGAACTCACAGAGATCCTTCTGGCTCAACCTCCAGTGCTGGGATTACAGGCATGTGCCCCCACACTCGGTTCCTGGGGCACACAGTGGATGTCCACATCTGGAGAGATGGTGTGCTCAGCACTGCATGGCATGTAGGGCCATGGATCAAACTTGGGTCCTTGTGCTTGCTAGGTAGGTGCTTATGCCTCTGAGCTATCTCTCTGGCCCATTTTATAATTTTTTAAAGATGGTTATAAGAGCTTGTTGTAGGAGCTAGCTTGTTAGAGACAGCCATTGCTAGCAAGCATCGCTGTGTCAGAATTTCCTGGGATAAATTCTTTTATGAGTGTACATGCAGGAATTTCCTGTACATGCAGGAATTTCTTTTTGTGAGACAAAAAAAAGAAATACATAGTTCGGGCTGGCCTTGAACTCACTTATGTAGCCCAGGTTGACCTTAAGCTCAGTGATCCTCCTGCCTTTGCCTCTCATGTGTTGGGATTCCAAGCATGACCCACCATACTTGGCTATGGACATTTTGTGTGTATGAGCTCCCCTTTATGACCTCATGGCTCCTTTTTTCTTTCTTTTTAGGGTTTTGACATCAATGACTTCTCTTTATTTTTTGTTTTGGCCAAACTGGGGATTGAACTCAGACCCTTGCGCTTGCCAGGGAAGCATTTATTCTACTGAGCCCCATTGACTCCTTTTTGTTATTGGCAACTATGACAAGTTTTCCAAAGATTTTTATCCATGGATTGTAGCAGATTTAAACAGTAACAGTAATCATTTCATACATTTCCAAAGTGAAAAGTGTATGTTTTCAGGTATTGATAAATGCCATGAAAATGGTAAAAGAATACTCTGATAGCACAAAGGGTATGGCTGAGGCATCTCTGTGTGGGGGACTCCTGAGCTAACACTTGATGAGGAAAGAAAATACAGTACAAAGAGAGGTAATAGCACAAGCCTTGGGACCAAAATGAGCCTGGTGTGGCTACAAGAGGGAAGGCATGTTGCCTGTCCTGCCAAAGAAAACTGATAGAAATTTGGAGGGAGTTAAAAGTTAAGAGCCATGGCTATGCACAGGGCCTACAATCCCAGCCATTTGAGAGGCTGAAAAAGGAGGCTTACAAGTTCAAGGGCTCGTGGCGCAACTCAGTGAGACTCCTGTCTCAACAAAATTTGAAAGAAGGCTGGGGAGGTACTGAGTGGATCAGTGGTAGAGTGCTTACCGCCCATGCACAGGGCCCTGGGTGTGATCCCTAGTCCAAAAAAAAAAAAAAGCTGAGAGGAAGACATGCACTGACCATATCGGGCCACAAGACACAGAAAGCAGAAGAGTGCCAGGTAGCAATCCATGTGAGTTCCTAGATTCTCCAGCAGTGAAAGATGCTCACTGTAGATGCCACTGTGCTTGGCTTGGGGCCAAAAGCCTTGAACACAGAAGAAGCATCAGAAAAGCCGGCATCTACTATCTTGGCTACTCTTATCTCATTGCTGGGACAAAATACCTGACACCCAAAATTAAGGAAAGGGACCATGGAGATAGCTCAGCAGCCTAAGAGCCTGCCTAGGCTAGCGCAAGGACCCAGCTTTCATTCCCAGTACAACATGCCATATGAGCCCTGCCCCAGGTGCACCTTGGCCACCAAAGGCATGCTGCAATCCCAGCACTGGGGAGGCTGAAAAAGGAGGATCACTATGAGTCCGAGCTGCATAGTGAGACCTTGTCCAAATACATAAAATTTTTTAAAAATTAACAAAAGGAAGGCTTTATTTAGCTCACAGTTTGTGAAAGTGTCAGTCCATACTCAGCTGGCTTCAAGGAAGAGTGGCACATGGCAGAGAGCAGCAGCTCATGGCAGTGGAAAACAGCAAAGAGCCAAGGGAGGAGTAGCAGCTGCAGCAGTTAGTAAGCCTCTCTCCCCTCCTTATATTGGTATGCAAATTATCTGGGGGTGAGAAGCACTCAGGCTCATAATCCCATAATCCCAGCATTAGATCATGAATTAATCACAATTCTAGAAGCCTGCCTCAGTGACTGCATGAAGCTTTGGCGGGACAACTATAGACACAAACCATAACATCTACATAGCTAAGTAATCCAATAAGGGTGAGATGAGGAGGTCAGTGAGCCCTCAAAGCCATGGTGACCTCTGTGACTATCAGTCTGCAGTAGAACTGTGTTTACATGAGACGTATGCCTTACACTGGCATCCTGGTGAATTCTGCCCTGTGAAAATATCCTCCTCATTTCTGTTAGCTGTGGCTGAGCATATCCTTAAACCATCATTTTGTTTTGTTTTGTTTTGTTTATTGTTTTCTCCAAGGAACCAGGGATTGATCTCAGGCCCTTGTGCTTGCCAGGGAAGCACTTATTCCACTGAGCCATCTCCTCGGCCCCTCACCATTGTTTGTTATAAACCTGTATTACAGCATTTCTCTTATAGTACTAGGGCTACTTAAAGCTGGGCATGTTGGCCCACAACTGTAATCCCAGCATTTGGGAGGGTGAGGTAGGAGTATCACTTCAAGTTCAAGACCAGCCTGGCCTACAAAGTGAACCACCCTGAACTGTCTCAAAAAGATAAAAAAAGAGAAACAAAACCCTACTTACTTTTATGTTTTATGTGTAACTGGATAATGAGCTGTTCTGGGACAGGCAATAAGTAGTTCAATTTTGTTGTGTGTTGAGGACACATATGATTGGTTAGGTGACATATTTGCATGGGATTCAACTAAGGACAAGCTGAACACTTGAAGAATTTGGATTGATTCCTCAAGAGAACTCTTTTCTGTCCAATCTTCAACAAAGATGACATTTAAAACACAGGTTAACAGTAGACTGTCCAGGTTGGGGAGATAGCTCAGTGGTCTAAGCACCTGCCTGGTAAGCACAAGGGACCTGGGTTCAATCCCCAGTACCAAATGCCATGCTGGCCCTGGAACCCTGGGGAACACTGTGCTGGCCCTGAAACCAAGCATGGTGATGTATGCCTTTAATCCCAGCACTGGGGAAGCTGAGACAGGAGGATCACTACAAGTCTGTGCTGCATAGTGAGACCCTGTATCAAATAAATAAAAAATTTTAAAAAGGGGGGCTGGGGAGATGACTCAGTAGAATAAGCACTTACTTGGCAAGTGTAATGGCCTGAGTTCAATCCCCAGTTCCACAAAAAAAAAAAAAAAAAAAAAAAAAAAAAAAAAAAAAAAAAAAAAAAAAAAAAAAGGGAAAAGAAAACAGACTGCACAAGAGCTTGTTGCCCACGTATTTGCCCAAATATTTTTTCCCTATTCCAAATCATACTAACAAGATATTGAACAAACTGGGTTGGATTCTCATAGAATAGCTAGACAGAGGCTTTTATTGAGTTATGTCTCAGTTACTCTTCTCTTGTTCCTGGGACAAATACCCAACACCCAAAATGAAGGAAGGAAAGGTTTATTTAGCTCACAGTTACTGCAGGTTTCAGTCCATACTCGCCCGGCTCCAAGGCAAAATGGCACATGGCAGAGAGCAGCAGTTCATGGCGGCAGAACAACATGCAACAAAGAGCAATAGCTACAGAAAGTCAGGCTCTCTGTCCCAGACTGGGGGAAGTACACCCATAATCCCAGCGGTACTAAGACTCATAATCTCAGACTTCGATCACACATAATCCCCATGGATCATGAATTAATCACAAACTCTAGAAGTCCCGATCCCATGACTACATGAGGCTTTGGGGGAACAACTAGACACAAACCATAACAAATATCAAAGTTTCTGACATATAATAAATTAGGCATTTCATAACTTATTAAGATAACTAGGGGCCAAGTAGATGGCTCAGTAGAATAAGTGCTTGCCTGGCAAGCGCAAAGGCTTGAGTCCAATCCCCAGTTCCACCAAAAAAAGGAAAAAAGAAAAAAAAGAATAAATAGCCAAAATGTGAAATATAAATGACAAAGTACAAACCAACATCTTGGTTTAAACATCACTTCATAATAATACATCAAGCAAATAAATGTGCACTTTCATTGGAACCACAATTTTCTCAAATGTTTTATACCCAGGGCTTTTTACACTGAAGGCTGTATATCCCTAGCCCTGTCTCTCTGCCTCTCTGTCTCTCTCTCAAGTCAGGGCTTGCTAAATTAGAAGTTGCCTAGGCTGCTCTTGAATTTGAGCTCCTCCTGCCTCAGCCTCCATGTTATTTGTTTTGAGACCAGGTTGTCCCTGTCACTAAATTGCCTAGCCATGCTCAAATTTGGAGGCTTTCTGCCTCAGCCTTCCAGAGTATTGATATGGGCTTGAATTGCTATGCCATTTCAGAAAGTTTTGTTTCCTTGTTTTGAGTCAGGATGGCCTTGAACTAACTATGCAGACCAGGTTGGCCTCAAACTCACAGCAGTTCTCCTGCTTTAGCTTCCCAAGTTCTGGGATTATAAGCACCATACCTGGCCTTTTTACAGAAACTTTCACCTAAGCTCTTCCTTTCAAAGGATGAGAGTGTAGCTCAGATAGGGTTGTTGTTCATATACAAAGTGAGTCAAACCATTTGCTTATGGAGATTACATTATCTCTTTTTGTTTTGTTTTAGTACCTAAGATTGTCAATAACTTTTTTCAGCTGAACAAAATAGGGAAAACTGCATTTTATTTTTTGAACAAACATTTAGCAAGCACATTGTCAAATACTCTGCTTAACTACCAAATTCCTCCTAATCTTGCTCAAATCTCATTGCTCTATTCTTTAACTTGTTACAAATTATGTTTTAAAATTTGTCAGAAATGTACTATTACTAAAAATTTTGTTATAAACATAAAAAATGCACTTATTTATTGTATGGATCAGCATACTCCTTTCGAAAACATTTTCTTGTGCTGAGGTTACCAATGACCTACTTTGAGAAAACAAACCAGGAAGCAATGACTTAGTTCTGGCAACTGCTAGAACCTCTAGTGATGTCACCACACTAATCAATCAATCTATGGAGCAACATGCATGACTCAGGAGTGCCTAGTTTGTAAAACAAGATTACATTACACTGTTAGGCTAACAAAATGAAAAATCGTTTTATTTTGATGAAAAATTAATCAGCCCTATATAAAACATTTTTACAAATTATGTCCAAGTCGTTTAAATTCACTTCCACAGAATTACCTTAGTTTTTTTTTTTTTTTTTTTGAGAAATTATTTTAGATCTTTGGTACTTAATCAAGTCAGTACACAACAGACCTAGTTATTAACCCTATCTAGGTGCTAAGTAGGTGTTTATCCACAAATTATTAAGGTTTTGCTCAGCTGTTAAAATTTAAAAATTGGTCAATTTTCTAAGTGACATCTACCAAACTTATTAATATGCTAATTTACAGTTATCATAAAAAAGACGTCATTTTGTTTATTTACTCATACTCTCCACCCCCATGACTCCACTAAAATCGTGATCCCCATCCAAACATCCGGTCTCAGCTCAAGTAGCTGAGTTATCTTCTTGCAGGCGAGAAGCCATGCCCAAGTTGTAGGGAAAGCAGTCGCAGGATCCTAGCTGTTCAATGCCCTTTGGTCTCCATTACACAATAAGCTGTCGTAGGTAAATCTCCTATCTCTTCAACTGGGTTTCTGCCTCCATATATAATTTCTTTTCTTACCCACTATTCGGGAGAAACACTAAAAGAGACAAAATAGTTTGCAGGTATTGGAGTCAGAACTAAGCCCAGCCTGCGCGTCACTTTTGAGCCTGAGCCGCTCCTTTCCAGAGAAACCTCCGCAAGGACGTAGGATCGCCACAGAGGGCCCAGTTACAAAGTCTGATTTTAGACTGTCCTAGGGCTGTGACGAGGGTTCAGTAAGACAGAGCAGCTAAACCATTGTGTCTATCGAAGCGTGATAAAAGCCCTACACTCAGGGTAACCCAGAATTAAAACTCAAGAGTAAAAACCTATGAGAGTGCGTTTTTAAGACGCCGGAGAGGGACTGTGTTTCACAACTTGTCTTGTGAAAAACAGGCGCAGGCGGCAACGCCATACTCATTTCCAACTGTAAACAGGCACCAGCGAGTCACTGAAACTCGCAGCTCAACCGGCCTTGCTTAAGGCGGAGAGCGCACGCGGAACCAGGACTTCAGGCAGAAAAGACCCCCCGCCTCTACCTCCGGCCGGAAGTAGTCATCTTTCAGGCAGGGAGAAGCACGCGCACTCAGTTACTTAGCGACCGACAGCACTACGTTACCGCCCAGCAACAGTCGCGCTGCCTTGTCTCTCACCACTCAGCGCCCGGCTCGCCTTCACACGCCTCACCAATCAGCGCCGGCGCCGCAAGGAAGTTTCCAGAGATTTCGAGGAAAATCCTTAAACTCGGATTCATCCGCCTGGTAATTTTTCCGTTTTATTATAAAGGAAGATATGGAATTCCTGGAGGAGAGGAGAATGTAATCTTTCATGATCTTCTGCCTCGGCTGTGATGAATTGGGGCTTAGTTTAAAAATTTAACTGAGTCGCGAGAGGTAGAGCCGAGCGAACTACTTTCAGCGGCGCAGGGAGACGACGCTTACGTAGGAGGTTCTACGTCACGCAACGGACGTTGCATAAATAATAGTTCCGCCGGCTCGCGGCGTTTATTGAGGAGTGGATATTGTTGGTGGGGTGCTGTTCTTCTGCCGGTGGCTCGACGTTGCTGGAAATTTGTGGCGTTGTCGATTCGATAACAGGTATGATTTGCGCCGTTGAGGGTCTGGAAAGAATAGAAAAAGGGTTTAAATGTGGAATTCAGCTTGCGCTCTTCGAGCTGAATGAGCCTCGAGGGGATAGCGTGGGGGAAGGAAGGGGAGCGGAGGGCGAGGTGACGTGACTCAGTCGGGCCCTTTTCCGAACAGTGAGCCTTGTTTGCGTCGGGCAGGTGAGGGGCGCGCGACAGCGGCAAAGGCTGGCTTGCGCGGTCAGAGACTTAACGGACGCTTAACCGATGGAGCGTCCATCAGGTTCACTTAAGCGGGGTAAGGCCGGAGAGGTTTTCTGTGACCTGTGGAAATCTTAACATTGACTATTAATTTAGGGAATGGTTTTGTCTCTTTTTCAGACCCTTGTGGAATGGGGTGGCTTTTAATTTTGTGTCAGATTTAGGCTTGGGAAAATTAATGCGGGGTAGATGAAAATAAAGGAACATCTCCATAGAAATATATACTAATTTATAAAACACTCAGGATTTTTTGGCTGCTATGTTGAAATCTTATTTGCCTAGTGGAAATCTGAAAAATTCAGAAATACCTTTTAAGGCATTTTGAGAATATTTAGCACTTCTAAAGGACTTATTTGTACGTTTTAAAGAATTTTTAGATATTGAAAGTATAAATGGTAACTGTCATTTATTTATTTTTTATTTATTGTTTTTGTGGAACCGGGGATTGAACTCAGGTCCTTGCGCTTGCTAGGGAAGCATTTATTCCCCTGAGCCATCTCCCCAGTCCCTAACTGTCATTAATTTATAGGTCAAAATGCAAATCTTTGTGAAGACCCTGACGGGCAAGACCATCACTCTGGAAGTGGAGCCCAGTGACACCATTGAGAACGTGAAGGCCAAGATCCAGGATAAAGAAGGCATCCCTCCTGACCAGCAGAGGCTTATCTTTGCAGGCAAGCAGCTGGAAGATGGCCGCACTCTTTCTGATTACAACATCCAGAAAGAGTCCACTCTGCACTTGGTCCTGCGCCTGAGAGGTGGCATGCAGATCTTCGTCAAGACCCTGACAGGCAAGACCATCACTCTGGAAGTGGAGCCCAGTGACACCATTGAGAACGTGAAGGCCAAGATCCAGGATAAAGAAGGCATCCCTCCTGACCAACAGAGGCTCATCTTTGCGGGCAAGCAGCTGGAAGATGGCCGCACTCTTTCTGATTACAACATCCAGAAGGAGTCCACTCTGCACTTGGTCCTGCGCCTGCGAGGTGGCATGCAGATCTTCGTCAAGACCCTGACAGGCAAGACCATCACCCTGGAAGTGGAGCCCAGTGACACCATTGAGAACGTGAAGGCCAAGATCCAGGATAAAGAAGGCATCCCTCCTGACCAACAGAGGCTCATCTTCGCGGGCAAGCAGCTGGAAGATGGCCGCACTCTTTCTGACTACAATATCCAGAAAGAGTCCACTCTGCACTTGGTCCTCCGTCTGAGGGGTGGCTGTTAGATTTTCAGTGTCTTAATTATGGTAGTGCGCTTCACCATAGCCATTTGCCCCAATTTAAGTTTAGAAATTACCAGCTTCAATAATAGCTGAACCTGTTCAAAATGTTAATAAAGGTTTTGTTGCATGGTAATGTGTCTGTGGTGGAATTCTGTAGTAGTATGGGAACTTTTAAAAATGGGGTCCAGATAGGGATTAAACTTTGGGATTGGCAATACTTAAAATTGTCACTTGTCAGTATAATTGTGTGTGGAGTTTGTGAGAGCTTTGTGCTTGACAGTTGCAGGGCATTCAATGGGCATTGAAGAGTGAATATAAAGGCTTTTTTTTTTTTTTTTTTTTTAAGGGGAAGGAAGTATATCTGTCTAGGTCAAACAGTCAACTTTGAGTTGATCTTGTCTGGGAGTGTGCATTTGTTTCCACTAGGTAGTAAAAATAAACTTCAATGTGAGCCAGCAAATAAATGGAGGGCTAATAATTAGTTTTCAAGGAAGTGTGGCTGGTTTTTGGGAGGGTCTCTGGCAGCAAATGGGAATCATTTAACTTTCCAAGTGCTGGAAAGGCCTATGTCTTTTAGAGAAACTGGAGGAAAGCCTGGTTTTCTCAAGATATTGTGGGGAAGATAAAACCAGTGTTGGAGAAAGGGCACTTAAAATACCACTTTTTGTTTTTTGGTTTTTATTGTAGTGATGGAGCATTCAAGACTTACCACTAAGCTATATTCCCAACTTTACCCTGGTCCCATAATTTTGTTGGGTTTGAATTTGGGATCCTGTTTCAAGCTCCTAGAGTGCTGGGATTGAAAGTGTGCTGGATGACACTGATCTGTCCAATGTATAGTGTGGTCATACCATACTTAATCTTGTTGATGGATATTGATAATGTTTCTAATTTTTTATGATTGATTCTCCAGCTGGGAATATATATAGGTCAGTGGTAAGAGTGCTTGCCTAGCAAGCATGAGGTCATGAGTTTGGTTGTCAGTATCCAAAAAAATACTGCAGCTGGGAATATAGCTCAGTGGTACAGTACCTATTTGGCAAGTGTGAGGTCCGGAGTTCAATTTTTTTTTTTTTTTTTTTTTTTTTTATAACCAGGGATTGAACTCAGGCCCTTGCACTTGCCAGGGAAGCACTTATTATACTGAGCCATCTCCCTGGCCCCATTGAGTTAATTTCCAGTACCAAAAAAATTGTGTAATAGATGCCCTTTTGTCAACCAATATGCAAGTATTTTCAGGAATGTACAAGTGAAGTAACATTTAAGGTTTTGTAAGGGACTGAGAAGATGGCTCAGTGGAATAAGTGCTTCCCTGGGAAGTGCTAGGGCCTGAGTTCAATCCCTGGCTCCACAAAAAAAAAAAAAAAAAAAGGTTTTGTAGTTACAAAATGATCCTTCAAAAAGTAACGGTGGAATACTCAAGTTTTTAAAAGAAGTTCTGGGGCCAGGTACTAGCTTAATGGGCACAATGCCTGCCTGACAAGCACAAGATCCTGAGTTTGATTGTTGGTTCCTAAAATAAAGTTCTGACATACTATCACGTGGATGAGTTAGACAACTTGTCATGTTCTTTATAAAGCAGTATTAGCTTTTTACCTCCTGTCCACATCAGTAAATAATTTTGCAGTTTGGTGATGTGCCACCTTTATGCGTCATGCTGAAGTGTCCCCAGATTTAAATGCTCCTGCAACTTGAGTAAGGGTCTAGGCCCCAGGTCAACAGCTCAGTCATCAAGACAATTATATTGCATGTATGTAATCCTAGCACTCAGAAGGCTGAGGCAAAAGTCTAAGGACAACCTGAGCTAACTAAGCTGTATCTCAACACAAAGTTACTTATAGCCATGACCTACCTTGGACTCCAGTATGCAGCTGAGGCCTCCCCAAAACCATATTTAAAGAATGGAGACAAATTCTCCCAACTTCAGAACTATTGGGCTCACCCAAAATGGAAATACTGATAGTTGAGGTCAGGGATAAAGCTCAGCAGCATAAACGCCAGCCTGGCAAGCTCAAGGTCCTGAATTCAATCCCTGGTACCACAATAAATAAAAAAATACTTGGAATAAGCGCTTCCCTGGCAAGTGCAAGGGCCTGAATTCAATCCCTGGTTCCACAAAAAAAAAAAAAAAAAAAAAAAGGTTGCATCCACAAAGAGGATGTGTCAGTGCCTTTCAGAGAGAGAAGGAGCTCTAGGGCTTGTCTGAAGGCCTTATTGGTACCTCCCCACCACACCAAGCAACCTTTCAAAAGATTGCTGCAGTTTATTTGCATTTGGATTTAGTCTGCAGTTTGCCAGTCTTGAATACCTTATCTTTCCCCTGAACTGCCTGAGAATCAGCATTGCTTTTTGTATTTTCAGGCAATGATAACAATGATTATAGGGAATTTGTACCTGTACATGATACACCATTTCCCTTTTTTTTTCTGGAACTGGGGATTGAACTCAGGCCCTTGCGCTTGCTAGGGAAGTGCCTACTCCACTGAGCCATTTCCTTACCCCCCTCACCATTTCTTATTTACAAAGCTTCATTTGCATTTTTACTTTTGTACCTTCTCCCTCATTCCATTCTTTTCATTTGAACATTTTCTTCTCATTTCCCAGTATATATTATGCATTTTGGTCCTTGTTAACACCTGGTTTCTCACAACAGAGAAAATAATGGGGGGTTTAAATGTGTGTGTCTGGTTTCTTTTTTTTTGGATTGAACTCAGGCCCTTGCACTTGCCAGGGAAGCACTTATTCTACTGAGCCACCTCCCTGGCCCCTGGTTTTGTTTTGTTTTAACAGTATGGTATCAAGGTACAGCCATTTAGCTAGAAATGTCTCAAGCTTACATATTATGGCAGAGTAGTGCTCTACTGGAAAAAAAAAACAAAAACAAAACCCAAAAAACAAAAAACTCACATCTTTATCCATTGATCAGGCAATTGGTATTTGGGCTGTTTCTTAAGTTTTAGCTATTACAAACTGTGTTGCTATAAACATGAGTGTGCAAATATTGCTTTTAATTGTGGGGGAAGATACAAACTGGAAATAAATAGCTGGGTTGAATAGAACTAGTTTTAGTTTTTTGTAAAATCTGATTTCCACATTAGTTGCAGTAGTCTATGTCCCCACTAACAGTGGTGATAGTGTACATCCTTGTCTGGTTCCTGGTTTTGTTTTATTTCATTCTTTTTTTTTTTTTTTCCATTCTTAAAGTTTTCATTTATTCAACAACCCCAGGGAATACATACACATTTAGAGAAGAGAGGAGTGGGCAGGTGGGATAGTTCAGCTGACTAAAGCACCTGCTTAGGCAAGCTTAGGCAAGCTCAGGGACCACTGTTTGATCCCCGGCACCACATGCTGTACTAATACGTGATGTGGTGGTGCACATCTAGCATGCTAGCCACTGGGAACTTGAGGCAGAAGCATGGCAAGTTTTTTTTTTTTTCTCTATTCATTTATAAATGTATTTATTTACTTGGTACAGGGCCTTGCTATGCACAGCACACCCAGTTCCAGGGCCAGCATGTGGTACTGGAGATTGAACCCAGGTCCTTCAGCATGCCAGGCAGGCACTTAGATCACTGTATCCCTAGGGGATTCATGATTTTGGAGTAAACAAGGGTCCCCTCCACATCCCCACAGGCATTGGTTATTAGTTGATACTGATAATAGCCACTTTCTAGAGTGAGACTGAATCTCAGCATTGTTTTTTTGTTTTAGTTATAATTTTATTTTGAAGAGTATAAACAAGAGAAAGAAAAATAAAAGCAAAGACAGAAACGCTAATATGTAACTACATACATTACAGATTTTCAAAACAAATAGCTGATTAACAGTGATTGATATAGTATCTATTTTTATAATCAATGTGTTGCTCAGATTAATAGATATAGTAATGCGAGATGGGACATATGATTGAATAGTACCATATGCTTTCAAGAAATCTTAAATTTTTGTTCTTGACTCATTTTTTATTACTTTTTTTTTTTTGGCTTTTTGAGACAGGGTCTCACTATGCAGTTCAGGCTGGCCTTAAGCTCACTTTGTAGCTCAGGCTGGTCTCGAACTCACAACAATCCTCCTGCCTCAGCCTCCCAAGTGCTGGGATTACAGGCATGTGCCACCATGCCCGGCTTGCGCACTGTTTTTGTAGTGGGTTTTGTCATAAAAGGTGCATACATAGTATTCTACTTACAGACACTATTAGAGCAAATGTCTCTAATTAATGAATTAAGAGAATGTAGCTCTATACTCATCCTATTTTTTTAAAGCTGAATTATACTACAGTTTCAATAACTAATACTTTATACCTTGTTATCTTCCTAGCGGTTGTCCATAGTACAAGAAGCCGAAAGAATATCCTGTCCAAACACTATTAGTGCAAATTTTGCTTCTCACAGAAGTATGCAGAAGTACTGCATATTTATCCTAACTGTACTGTTTATACAAACACAGAATGGTTCTTCCTTTGTATCCACTTTTTTTTTGTTTAGTCCTGTCAAAGATGGGCATTCCATTGTCATTCAATTATCTTAGGTGCCTGAACTCAGTGAAACAATCAAACACAGTCCAGCAGTGCACAAAAGTAGTAGGATAATCTAAGTTGTTGACTAGAGCCATTCACAGCCAAAATAATATGGCTTTATTTTATATACCTCATTTTTATCAGCATTGTTTTAATTTGCATTGCTTAAAGGACAAGTGAGATCAAACTTTTTTTTTTTTTTTTTCTGAGACAGGGTTTCACTATGCAATTCAGGCTGGCCTTGAATTCACTTTGTAGCCCAGGATGGTCTCAAACTCACAGTGATCCTCCTACCTCGGCTTCCCGAGTGCTGGAATTACAGATGTGTGACCATATCTGGCTCTAACAATTTTTCATATATTTATTTATCATTTCTAATTTTTCATCTGAGAAGTGTTTTTTTTTTTTTTTTTCCCTCACAGATGCTCATCTTTGGATTGGGTCTTTAAATTTGGGGGGATGTAATTACTGATTATTTTGAGTTCTCTATGTATTCTACATATTAATCTTTTCTTTTCCTCCTCACAATTTTAGTGGTTTAAAAAACCACAATTTTGGCCTGGGGAGATGGCTCAGTGGACTAAGCACTTCCCTGACAAGCTCAAGGTCCTGAGTTCAATCCCCGGTTCCACCAATAAAAATAAAAACCACAATTTTATTATCTTACAGCTTTGGAGGTTAGAAATCCAAAATGGATATTATGTGTTTCAAATCAAAGGTACAGGGTTCCTCTTGTAGATTTCAGGGGAATCCATTTCTTGCCTTTTTCAGCTTCTAGAATGCTTGCATTGTTTCCTGGTTCTTGGCCATATCAATTTTCTTTCTCCAGCCCTGATCCTCTTGCCCCTTGTAAGGACTGTGGCTGCAGAGGGCCACCAGAATATAGGGTCAACTCAACTTAGCCCTTAAAACCTCTGTGAAGCCCCCTTTAGCACAGATTATGGGGATTTTTTGGGGGGTGGTGGTGGTGCATGATTCTCCTACTACAGGGACAGCCAGCTCAGAGTGGTTGCATTTTAGACAGGGGTGCCTGGGAGAACTTCACTGCGGTCACATCTGCATCGGGACTGACAGGCTGCCAAAGTGTACTGTGGATATTAGGGAAGGACACGCAAGACAGCAGATAGCCAGGGTAAGGGCACTTTTTCCTGGGCCCCTTCTTTCCTGCTCCCCTAAGCCACATGCCCAGCTATCTTCCACTTCTTGCTTTAGGAACAGAGGGACTGAGACCCCCCAATCATCAAAGGGCTTGATCACTGTCCCTACAGCCCACGGCTCCTCAAAAGGCAATTGGGCCTGGGCTTCGGGCCGGTTCTGTCAGTGCAGCGTCCACTGGCGGTGCCACTGGCTCAGGGAGGCGCTGGCCTCAGAACTGAGCCCCTGGGGTACATGGTCCTTGTCGGGCTGGTAAGGGGCAATGTGGTGCAGTGCCCCAAACTACGAGGTCAGGTAATACCCGGCCTCTTCCCGGCGCTCCTCCGGATCCAAGAATTCCATAAGAAGCTCCCCGTTTAGCTGCGTCTCCGCAATGTGCGGACTCCAGACCAGCTCCTCCGTCAGCGCGGGCAGGAAGGCGACGGCGCCCAGGGGCACTTGCTTCTCTCCGGGCAGGCCCGCATAGACGTCACTGCACACGGCAAGCAGCAGCGCCACCTTGCGGCGCGGGGAGCGCGCGGAATGCAGGTGCTAGAGGCTTTCTTTCCTGTGTTTTTCTGATTTGGGAGTTCACTGCTATAAATTTCCCTCACAGGAATGTTTTCATTGTGTCCCATAAGTTCTGGTATATTGTATTGACATTTTATTGACTGTTTAATTATAGAAACTTTCCATTTTCTTGTTTAATTTCATCTGTGACCCATTGGTTATTCAAGGAGGTACTATTTAATTTTCTTGTATTTATGAAATGCAATTCATCATGTGATTTATTTTGCCATTGTTTTCCAATTTCATTGCACTATGATCTGATAATATGAATGGGATGATTTTAACTCCTGTGCATTTACTTAACCATATTCTAGGAGCTAGGATTTTTTTTTTATTTTGGAGAATATGTTATGTGCAGCTGAGAAGAAAGTGTGTTCTTATGTTGGCGGCAGAACACTCTGTAGACATCTACTAAGTCTATTTCTTCAAAACGTCATTGAGTTTTTGTGTTTCTTTCTTCTTTTTTTTTTTGTGTGTTTTTTTCTTTTTTCTTTTTTTCTTTTTTTTTTTTTTTTTTTT
>PVKA01014331.1:0-21927 GCA_004027165.1 Ctenomys sociabilis
AGCATAATAGCCCTTTTTTAATGCCTAGCAACAGGATATTTGCCTAATACCAGAGCTGACTCCTTCAGGATGCCTGATAAATCTCAGAAAAGAGGACTTGTCTGTCTCTTTTACCTATGACCTCACCTCTCTGTCCTCCCTGGATGACATAGTCAACTAAAGAAGTATTTCAACTGAGAAACTTAAAAACAACATAGCATACCTCAGCAATCAAAATGTTCTACCTTCTGAGAAGAATAATTACCAACCTCCCAAGTTTTCTATCATCTGTGGAAATATCTGTGTAGCTATCTCTTTTTCTGTCATTAAAGGAGAAATATTGTGTGTCTGTAGAGACACTGGGTTTACACAGGGAGTTTGAGGCTTTCAAGTGTTGCCTGATTAGTGGCCCCTGAGGGGAGCAAAGTGAAGTGTTTGCTTTATTGATTCAGAGATTTCTACTGAGGCTCTTATATTCTTCTGGGATAAAAAGTTATCCAGATGGTGCGATTGAGAATGGTTTTCTAAAGAGTGTGAAGCTTGAGCTAAAAGCATAACTTTAGGTGACTAGAGGCTGCCTGGAACTCCTATCAGCTCCAAGCCCAGATGACAGATCCAGATTCTCTAGGTGCTTGTGCCCCACCTCCACCCTCTGTTCTCTTTCTGCCACCTTCAAGGAGATGCTTGAAAACCAAGCAAACCTCCATCTTTCTCCCTTCATGTGTGATTGGTGTGCATGCAACAGTGTGCGTTGGACCTTTCCACAATGCTCTTTGTAAACTTGATTTTAGGATATCAGTTGATCTTATATCCTCAGCCCTGCAGGGACTACTGCCCCAACTGAAGTCCGGTGCTCCTTCAAGACACAATTTCTTTACATAGCTCACCATGCTTGACTATCATCAGTATGGCGATAATGGTGATAGGACAAGGTTATATACATATTCTAAGTCAGCTGCAAACCTGCCAGTAGTTCCCTCTTTTTCCCTGATAACTTGTCTGATCCTTTGCATGTCTGTCCCACCTACCTACTGGAATTCACTAGTCTAAATCTATCTCTGAGCAGAAAGTGGCCTTAGCATCGCTTCACGTTTGGTCCAACATCTCTATTGACCCAGTCTCCTCAGGATTCTTACAGATTGCTCTGTAGCCCTGGCAAGTCCTTCATCCAGCACCCTTGCCCTGTGAAGCTGTCCTAGTTTTGAGACTAGAATTCCAAGCTTTCCTCTCCTCCCATTAATCATTTCTATGCTGAGTAGTAGGCCTGTGTAAAATGGATTTGGGGCAGCTTTGCTACGGGTTTTCAAAAGCATGCCCATTTCCCTCAGAACTCTGATGTTCCTGATTAGAGCACAGAATCAGCACAGGGTTTTCTTCTCTCCAGAAGTTATACAACCTCTAATCTACAGGCTTTAGCTTCACCTTCGACCTGAGGCCATCCTGCTCTAACATATAATTTCTTTCACTCTCTTTAACCTTGTCTGGGTCTAGATCTTTGGTGCTCATTTTCACTCTCACTCCAGGTCTATTTGGTTCACAGGGATTATTTCCTCCAGTTTACTGCTTAGCAAGTTCCTAAGAGTCTTTTATAGGAAGGCAGAAGAAGAAAAGAATAGGAGCAGCCATTAATTACTATCTGGCGTGGTTATAATGCCATGTTTTCTGTGTATTTTTACTTTCCTTTTAGCTGCCCTGTGAAGTTGGCATTACCATCTCTGCTTTAGCGATGAGGAGCCTGAAGCTCCAAGAGGTCAGGCTAAGTAGTTTGTCCATAGTCATGACACGTTCACAGCTGACATGGAATGTGTATAACCTTGCCCTGAAGCAGAAGTGAGGTTAAAACACTAGTCCAAACCGACAAGGCATATTTTTCTCATGACTGCATCATACCATCTATGCTACACTCAGCCTCTATTTATTTATTTTTTCCACCGACTTGCTAGTTCTCCACAAAGGCTGGAGAATTCCATGGGACTTCAGTGGGAATACTTCCATACCTGGCTCCCTCAAGCTGGTTCTCAGTTACAGCTAACCAAAGGCCCTCATGTCTTTGTTTCTCTTTCTATGCCCTCTTGGCAACCTACCCAGTATTGGCTGTCTGTGTAAAGAGCACCCATGTGTATACCTCACATATGGCACGTGTTTCTGCTGTCTCTCAATAGCAGTGAATGATCTACCCTTTTTGCCTCGGGTAACCAGACCTGTATTTTACTAAAATAAAAAAAGGCTGTTTATAGAAAACTAGTCACTGTGTACAACATTATTTATCTAGTTATTCAGTTTAGACTATTAAGTTCTTGCTGTGATAGTTGAGAACTGAGCTTATACTACCTCCAATACCCCCCAAACTAGTTAACTGTTCTGTTTAGCTCCTGTATGAGCCAACTTGTAAGATTCAATGATTATCTATATTTGTTCTATCAAATGTTAAGATTTTCTTTGACCGTCTCACTTGATAAGACTAGAATTTAATATATTTTCCCTTCTACTTCCCTCTCTGTTATTTTTCATCTTACTTCTACATTGCAAGATGACAGGTCAACCATACTTTAAATCTATTCTATTAAGTGTAATGGATTTTCAGTGTCACATCTATAGATTGATTCCAAAATTTAAATGCCATCACTATTTTCACTGCTGTGACTGTACAAATCTCACCCCTTGCAAGGTCAAGTAACTGAATTCCACTGAATTGCAAGGATGTGTTCTGATCACATGCACTTGCATAATTATCTGCCCTTCAATTTCTTCTAATTCTCCTCTTAGGATTGTGGACCTTTTTCCACATTCTTCAGGCCTTTGTGCCTCCACTATAAAGATTCCATCAAATCTGTGATGTCCTCCCTAGTTCCAGTTCCACCTCTGTTGGAGCCTCCTGCTCAGACCTGAAGGGACTGTTCCTTAGGCTCAATGAGCAGTGGCCTCTTGGTGCTTTCCTTCGCTACTTTGTTGGGTTACTCTTCACTGTTCCGAGGAGCCTACATCTTGTTCTGCCTCCATTTGGACCTTTCAGGAATTTTCTATGGAAAAAAAGAGTTGGCAGTGGCCTTCTGAGCTTTGTCTTTATCTGATCCTCATATTTTAATTTGTATTTATCTGGACTGGGAGTTGCCTGAGCACATTCAACAATGTCCTGTTGTCTTTCAGCATCTCACGTTAGAGAGGGGACATCTGAGACCAGCATGGCTCTTTGTTTATAAAGGACCCCTTGTTCTTTTCTTCCTCTGGACACTTGGAGCCATCATTTTATCCTAAGTGTTTTGATAGCTCACGGTGATGACC
Organism: Ctenomys sociabilis; assembly: GCA_004027165.1. NCBI lineage: Eukaryota > Metazoa > Chordata > Mammalia > Rodentia > Ctenomyidae > Ctenomys > Ctenomys sociabilis. The sequence continues at coordinate 3,262 of PVKA01014331.1, forward strand.
AGGTATTTCTTTTTTGAAAATATCACTATGCTAGCTGTTCAGAACATCTTGGTTAGTATGTGTCTTTTAACCCTTTTCTTACTTACTTGATCATTTCTTCCATTCTCTCTCTCAAAATCTTATCAGTCAAGTGTAAGACTTCCAGTATTTTAAGTTTCTCATCATTGAACTTTGTTCTACATCCTTTAGGATTTCCTTAATATTTCCATACCCCATTGGTTCTGTTTATTTTTAATCATTTTAATTTATTAAATTAAATATCCAAACTCATTTTGGTATCATTCTTTTTTATTTTGATCTAATGGTTGAGGTTGTTGTTAAGTGTCTTTAAGAATTATCATGAGAGTTTTCCTTTTATTTTCAGGTTCCTGAATTATCTTGTTTCTTTCAGAATGGGTTTCAGTAATAGTTTTCTTTTTGCTATCTTTCATTATTCAAAGTTTTTGCAAAAGCCAGTTAATCTTGGGCCTTTCAGCTTATAGCACTGAAAAGAAAGATGATTGTATATGGGGATACAGTTGCTTCCCTATTAGGCTTCTTTGTTTGCTTAGTAGACTGGGGTCCGGCTGTTGTATGGCAAGATCCATACATGCTAGAATACAAAGCCCACACCCTTACTAGGAAGCCAATATTTTATTCAAAAAACTTTTGCTTAAAAACATCTCTCTTTTTTCATCCAGTAAATAAAATCCTGTTGTCTTTATGGGCATAGGAGGAGAGAAATGCAAAATGAAGCCAACTTCCAAGGACAAATTTCTCAAACATGGGCCTCTCAGGCCACTCTGGGGCACCTTTAAGCCCTAAATCTTTCTAGAGTTCCGAAGAATCTCACTTTTCTCCTCCCATCTGTTACACTCCTGATAGTTCTCTTCCTACTTCACAACTTCTCTGTAGGTACGAGCTGAAACATCCTAATGGGCATGATTTTGTGCCTATTCTTTTTGTTTCTTTGGCAGCAAATGAATTTTTGCATATGTTTTTCTTTGCAAGAGTGAGTAGGTAGAAAGAGGATAAACCTATGTCTTCAGTCCTCTCTTTCGGACCACAATCTCTAATTTACTATTTATTTCTGTGGTACCAGGTATTGAACTCAGGACCTTGCACTTGCCAGACAGGTGCTTATTCTACTGAGCTATCTTCCCAGCCCTCTAATTTACATTTTAAAAGATCAAATCTCTAAACAGAGAGTAGAATGTTGATTACGAGGAGCTGGTTGAGGTGAAGTGTGGGGTGGGAGTGGGGGATATTGGACAAACGGTAGGAAATTACATCATGAGATGAATAAATTCTAGAGATCTAGTGTAGAGCATACTCCTATACCTAACAACAATACATCACATACTTGAAATTTGCTAAAAAAAAAAAAGATCTCAAATAGTGGCAGTATTTTTAGGTACCATGTAAATTATATTAATCTTGGTCATGGTCATAGTTTCACAATTTATATAATATATATAAAAATCGCATTATGTACCTCAAAAATATACAATTTTTATTTGTTTATCATTCATAAATAAATCTTGGATAGGACAAAGATATATTTAGATGCACTGGGGTCAGAGGAATAGATAAAGGCTAAGAATGGACACAAGGAGACCAGGTAGAAGAATATTGTATAATTCTTGAGAATTCTGTTCTGAAACAAAATGGACAGAAATGGGTAGCTGTGAAGTGACACTAACATTGGACTTTCCATCTCTGCTGGCTAGGGACAGGAACATGAAGAAGAGAGAGAGATTAAAGGAAAACTGCAAGTTTCTAGATTGAGCACCTAGATGGTGGCTTTAAATGAAAGTTTTAATGTGTATAAACTAAGGTAGACACTCTAATAAGACATTTAAGAGAAGATTACAACATGGAAAGTCAGATATCTAAACCCAAAGGAAATGGTCTGGAATTGAGAAAGATTAGTGACTTACTTAGTAGGTAGATGGCATTTAGAGTTTCCATTTGGATAATTTCTAGGAATAATGTTCCAAAATACTTGTATTAAATGAAAATATTCATTATTCTAACACCAGTCACACAAATGGCAGTGCACTTCTGTCATTTGAAGTGAATCTGGAAGGAAAGAAAGGTGTAAATGCTGAGAACCATAACACTTCTTCTGCCACTAAAAAAAACATGAGAGTCCAAGTCTAGATCCAACTTCATTTAGATTTGTAATGTTCCTTGTTTTCCATCCAGAATATTTGAAATATTAATAGCCCTTCCTCAGGCAATGGTTAAGCAAATAGTCTAACAACAAGGGCTCAACAACCCTACCAATGGTACATACATACCCTTCTGCCTTCTCATAAGTAAGGTGCAAAAAAAGAAAAAAAAAATTAGGAGCTAATTGTCTAGGGTCACTTTCTCCAATGTTAAACACAATCCCCAAGCCCCACAAACTCAAGGAGGGTGGGTTTACTTTGGGTCACATTTCTGTCTATGTCTTCTGGCCAAAGGCAAAAACCAAATGGCAGAGGAGTATGGCAGAAAAAGAAGCTACACACCTTGGCAGCAAGGAATAAGAAAACAAAGGGAGAACTAGGGAAGGGAGAAACACTTTCCTTTCATGCTATCTGGGACCTGTATTCTGAGCAGATCCCACATCTCAATGGCAAGTCAGCTCTAACAGCCTCAAAATCCAACTTTCTTTCACAAACCCCTGCCTCTGCGTACATAAGGCTTTGGGGTAGAGACACAAGAAACAAAACATGAAACTCTTAAAGTTGCCATGGGAATTAGATAATGTTTACATAAACTGTTTAGTTTAATACTTGATGTGTAGTAAATTCTCCATAAATATTAGTTGTTACAATTATTAAAGAAGTGTTAACATAAATAGTTAGCCTTGGAAAGGGTTGGCACAAAGCAATGTATTTGTCACCCTTGTTATGGAGATAGTAACGACTTAATACTGGTAATGGGGTTAGCCATTAAATCAACCCAGTATACCAACAGTGCTTTCACTCCAGATATATGGAAAATATTTGAAAACTTGTTATAGTGATTCTACATTAAGAATGATTTATAAGCCCTAAGGAAAAGAGGCCTTCCAGAAAACTAGTAGTTTTATAGTTTCAGGTCTTAGGTTAAAAATCTTTAATTTATTTTCAGTGGATTAAAGCTTATGGAATAAGATAGGAGCCCAATTTCATTTTTGCATCTGATTATCTGGATTTTCCACTATCACTTATTAAAAGATCATGCTTTCCCCATTATTGATTCTTGGTTCTCTTAGTGAAAGGTAGTTGATGGTGTGTGTATGTATTTATTTTGGGCTTTTGATTATGTTTCATTAGTCTATGCCTATCTGATTATGCCCTTACCAGACTTTTGTTCACTATAGCCTATAGCTTTGGGCTGTAGTTTGAAATCAGGAAATCTGATATGTTTCACTTTGTTTCTCTTGTCCTACTTGCTTTGGCTATTTGGAAGGGATTTTGTAGTTTCATTCCAATTTTAAGATGTCTCCTGTTCTGTGAAAAATACTATTGGAACTTTGATAGAGACTGCAATGAATCTGTGAGGTAGCGTAGGCAGTATCTGTATTTAAGTTGCTAATTCTAAATCATGAATATGAGGGAGATTTCTATTTAATTCATCAATGTTCTCTTTTTCAGTATATGTATCTAACATTCACGTCTAGTTGTTAACTTCAGTGCAAGATGCAAAATGATTTCTCGTGACCTTCGGTAAAGCCTCTTTGGCTCGTTACTGGCTCATATGTTCATAGAGTATGAAATAAAAAACAAAGAAATAAAAATAAGAAGGGTGTTAACACGCTCCACCTACACTACTCCACGCCAAAGTGTACTGGTTCCTACTGGGCCACAAACAGTTCTGAGTGTCACATTAAGGGGATGCAGCTCTTGGGGTTCCCAGTGGTGGCCAGAAGCAGAGGAGCTGAGGCTCAACTTTGGAGCTGTGAAGGAAACCTAATGCCACAGGGGTAGCTAGACCTACCAGCTGATACTTCGAAATCATCCAGTAGATAATCATCTCTTCACACTATCAAGAACAGGGGTCAAAACTACTGCATGGAGTTGTTCTGAAGAGTAATTGAGGTAAAGAACAGGAAGTTATTTTTCAACTGAAAAGTACGCGATGTTAGCATTACATGTTCTTGGGACTGTGTTTCGTTGTGCCACATGAGGGTTTCCCTAAGACACAAGAAATTGCCTCTCCTTCCTTTTCTCCTTCTCCTCTTCCCTAGCACAGCTCCCCAACACATGACACAGGTATTTTCTATACTTTGCTTGAATCTGCTCCTGCCTTCCTCCTTTGGTTTTCTTTGAATATGGCTCTGTTCTGTTTCAGTTCCTGCTTATTTTAGAGAGCTTTAGTAATACCTTTTGTGGTTAACTATTCTGATTTGGATTCTTAAGATGTGTGTAATGTCCATGTTTGGGGCTTGGGGAAAGCCCACACATATCTAAGAAACAGCTGGGGGCTGAGATGGTAGATGAATTCCCATTTTTGGAACATTTCCACAAATAATAGAAGGGATTGCACATTATAAGATATAAAGGACTTCCATGAAGAAAATCAGATTATTGAATAAAATTCTTGATTGGAAGGAGACATGTGTATTGGGCAGCTACTTTCTGTGTTATGGGTCATATTCTCACTAGCGATTCAGGGACATGTATTATCAAAGAGAGAAGGTGCACATCAAGCAATGATTGAGGAAAATGTTATTTGACATGGAACTTAGCTCACTCAAGCTTGTGTCAAGCTGATTCCTGTAAAATAATTTCTAGACCCCACACTGAACTACATGACACAGGAAAGAATCACAAAGCCAGCAAAATACTCAGTGATTCTGCTGGTTTAATGATATCCTGAGAACCTGGTGGTCAGAGCCACCACAAGGAAGGACGCAGTCCTGCTCAGCATTAATCATTTCACTTTCTGTAATCACAGACAAGTTATAGGGCTTGAAAGGAAGCTGTGGGTCGGTGTTGCTCTCTCTAAAGGAAGTGACACACATTAATGTCAGACTGGAAGTTGTACATTAACTTTTCATACTCACATCTTCCTAGTAGGAAGAAAATAATGAACCAGACAGTTAGAGAAATGGCTGAAGGGAGCATCTCTGAATTACAAGATGTCACATTTACACCCAGGACAGAGATAGGAGGTGTAACTAAAAGGCATTGTGAGTGTTTACAATTACAGACATTTAAAACATTAAGACACATGCCCTTCAAACTTCTCCAACTTTTAATACACTTACCTCATCATGCCTGCTGCTGTCTGAAGCAATTTCTGGAAGCCCTCTTTTGTGTCACAGAGTGTGAAGAACGATAGAATAAGTGTGGTGGAAGCAAGAAAGAGCATTCTGATAGAGATTAAGGACGTTGCATCTTGCAATAAAAGCCAGAACTTTAAATATTTGTGGCACTTCCTGATCACATCTTACCTGTCAATCACTCTCAATTGCAGGGTGGCAATGTAGCAGTGGTCTCATAGCATAAACTAGATTGCAAATATATCTTAGGCTGCTGCTTAGCATGCGATGCCTGGCATGTGTGCTGAATGATTCCAAGCAATGTTTTCTCAAATGGTCTCAGTTCTTCTTCTACTTTTCTCTTGCTATCACTCCTTCTCTCTAGGGCCAGTATAGCAGAAGAAAAAGACATGAGTTTTAGATTCAAGCAGATCTGGGTGCTAATCTTCACTATGCCATTGGTTAGGTTTGAGACCTTATAGAGTTAACTTCCCTAAGGCTGGACCAGCCTTCTGTATTAACTGGCTATGTTATTGTGACAAAGAGACACAACGGCGATTAAAATAGAAGGAAGTTTGTCTGAGCCTCCTGGAGCAGTCAGAACAATGGAAGAGGCTCTGATTCTTTCATCATTTTCCTCAACAGTTCTTTAAACCAGGATCTCTACCTTCAGGATTGGTTGACATTTGGTGTGGATCATTTCTTTGCTGGAACATTAGAAGGTGGTAGTTTAGGTTTCTTGTTTATTGTAGGGTGTTTGTCCTTGCTCCTCACAAGATGCAAGCACCAGGCCTCCCTTGATTTTGTCAGCCCAAGCTGTCTTTAGACACTGCTAGGATTTCCTGAGGGAACAAAATCATTCTTGTTTCAGGTCTACTGCCAAGAGTGGTCTTTGTTTATATGATCAAAGCTGATTTCCCAAGATTGATATTCTAGCTCATGAGATGAAGGTACTATTAAAAATGAAAGACAAGGGCCAGCCAAACAGCTCAGTGGATTAAAGTGTCTGCTTAGGCAGACACAGCAGTCAGGATTTGATCCCCAGCTTGCCGTGCTGGTCCTGCACCCAGGACATGCTGAGAGGATGATTGAGACTGGGTGTGGTGGTACAGGCCTGTAATCCTAGCTATTGGGACGCTGAACACAGATGGATCACTACAAGTCCAATCTACATGGTGAGACCTGTAGACCCTGTAGACACTTACAAAAAAAAAAAAAGAAAAAAGAAAAAGAAAGACAAGTAAGTTTCTTTTAGAAGAGGCAAATAGAGGCTGAACACATTAGTTACATTCATATTCCTTGTGCTAGAAGTAGCCATTCAGCAAGAGTATACTGTAAGAAGTGAGAACTAATTGAATGGCCTGCTCAGTCAGATAGATTCTGTTTCTAAAAGTAGTAAAGAAATATACATAATAGGGAACAGTTAGTCGTTCTATTACATTTAATATAATTTGATATTATATTAAATAGTACAATGCCTTGGGTAATAAATGATTAATAACTATTCGCCTGCTTTTCTCTCCAACTTTTCTGTTTTTAAGCCCTTGGCCTGTGTTGAATACACAGTGAGGCTGGGTCTTTAATAATTCTGACACAAATAAGAATTCTTCATAAGCCCATGTTTGGCCAATATTGGAAATGTAGACTTAGTATGCAGACCTGGCCACCAACACTCATTTCGTGGGTACAAACATATATTCACCCATGGATGATACTTCTAGAGGTGCTACTTTAAAGTCAGCAACATTTTATTATGGTGGGCAAAGAGAAATGGCTTTAATCCTGACTCCAGAACTGTTTTGTTTTGTTTTGTTTTGTACAGCATCTCACTCGTAGTGATTCTTCTGTTTCCAGCCTCTCCAGCACTGGAATTATAGGCATGCAACACCACACTCAGACTCGATTTGCAAAATGAGGATGATAAAATATGTGCTCTGCAGAATTGTCATGAATTAAATACAAGGAAGAGTATTTTAAGTCCTATTATCCACTTGTCTTTAAAAAATATTATTCCCACCAATTATCTATGATGCCCACAAGTTCTGAAACAGAATCTCAGTTTCAGAGAGAGGAAAAGTAAATTCATTTGCCCATGGGAACAAATGACACAGCGTTCGGAGAAGAAATGGGATGGAAACTCGGGCTCCTCTAACAACATCAATGCTCTTCCCAATAACAAAGATTTCCCTCTATTTGTTTCTCGTGCATACCTGACTTCACACTACTCCAGTCATTTAAAGATGCCCTGTGCCTGAACCATAACTTGGTCAAGTGGGTGATTGCTGCACAGACTGGATATCCTATCACTACCCTGCACCTCTAGGGCAACGGCATAGAGCATGATGCCTTGGGGGGGCATCTATGGCCTCTGATCTCCATCTCCCCTGCCTAAGTGTCCCCAAGAGCAGGTCAAGGGATCCTTCTGCGCTGAGCTCTTCAAGGCCATCCTGGCTCTCTCCAAGGGCTGACTGGGCCTGCCTTCCATGCCTGCAGCTAGTTGGACAAGCCGCTGACCTAAATGGAAAGCACTGTGTTTCATGAGAATGAAATAAGTACATTGGACAGGAGCTGCACATTTCCTGCCACTGGATTTATGTAATTTTCGGGAATGGCCCTGCTAACCTATGATTTCAAAGGATTCCAAAGAATTTTGGAGTCTAGCAATTAGTTTTACTGGTAGACTCTTGTTTTTCTCTTTTATGGCTCCCTGGGTGAAACACTCCCCTTCCCATGTGTGCATGGACATGCAATCATGAGAGCAGAACTGGGAGCTCTCCTCTCAGTGGACACTAGCATGCCCTGGGGTATGGCAGAGCAGCTGTTGGGTAATGAAAGGAGCATGATACATGGAATGAGAAATCCTGGATTTAATTTCTGGGCTTCTTTCTCGCCAGTAGACCTGTGGGATGTCTCCGTTCTAACTTTCCTAAGAAGAAAATAACACAGTAACCCTGATTTCTAAGGCTACTGAAGGAGTTGATGACATTAGTGATGGAGAACAACTTGCCAACACAGGAAATGACCTGAGTCACTACCCAGAGTCTGTGTCTAAAAAAGCCTGTGGATCACGGCAATTGACTCTCTTCTTCACTTTCAGAATGTTTAAAATGGGAATCTGTGTGGCATCTCCACCCAGGACTGTGTGGTCCAAATGTGATGACATCTCTGTGAATCTCCTAGTGTGGTCCTACTACAGAAAAGTGACATTGTGAAGCTCTAATTGCTCTCATTGAAACCTTTCTGAGATTGTCACATGAAAACTCCTTGTCGACTTCCAAGTGGTGCTCAAGTACAGATGATGCTTTAGCAATAGTTGTTACCAAAGTAACTGACTGGACTCTTTTAAGGGTCTTGGTAAAAACTAGAGGGATGCTCTGAGACAGAGCAGGAGGGGCACCTGATCAGAGACACTTCTTGAAGTGTCCATTGCTGCAGCTGGCCCAGAGGCTTCTGCACAGCTGTGCTAATGGGCAGGTTAATGGAAGCCTTTGATTATGACACAGTGGAGAGTCCACTTGTCTTCCTCTTGTGACATAAAAGGCATCATGGCTGCCTTTATTCCTCATTAGCATTTGCTTCTGCTGCTTAATTGGGTTATAGCAGGATTGTTCTTCTCAAAGGCCATCTCCCAAATTATCAGTGCCAGATGACAGTCACCGCATTTGTAAGGTTCTGTCTCACCGCCGACCCTCTCGGTGGCCTTATTTCACAGCTGACTTCATAGCTACCTAGGGAACAGCTAGCTGTGTCTCACACAAGATTGTGCCTGGTCCCCAGGAATGTGAGCATGCGGCAGCACTCAGGCCAGCTCTGGGGTCACATTCGGTGCATGGTTTCACCTTCTTGAAAATGCCGGTGGTATTCCACCACTTTTCCTGTGATGACATCTCTGTGAATCTCCTAACTACGGAACAGTGACATCATGAAGCTCTAATTGCTGTCATTCAAGCCTTTCTGTGATTGTCACATGAAAACTCCTTGTCGACTTCCACGTGGTGCTCAAATACAGATGATGCTTTAGAAATAGTCATTACCAAAGTAACTGATCAGACTCTTTTGAGGGTCTTGGTAAAAACTTGTTCTGGAGGAGAACCTACATTTGATCAGCCTGCCCTGCTCTAGCAGGTGCACAATTTCACCATCACCTTCTGCAGTCACACCTTCACCTTCTGTCCACCCGGACAGCACTGTCCTTAGATGCCTGGCTCTAGACCACAGGTGTACTCACTCCCTGCCTTTGCCTATCCCCCAGACCCACAGGACTGGCTTATTAAAGACTAACAATACACTACTTCAATTTGGTTCAAATTGCCTTGGCAGTTATACAGCAGCAATGGCCCAGGCATTGTGGAAGGCCTGCTAGAAATGGGTGATATTATATGGGCAGTTACAGGGGTCATGCTGTTCGATGCACAAGAAATATGTGTCACTGTTTCTGCTCTCCAGGAGCAAACTGGAGCTCTGAGAGAAGTGTGAGACTTTCTCAGGGTTACCACAACCTCTGCCCATCGCAACCTCCTGTTCCCATGGAGGTTCATGCAGACAGGCTTCCCTGGCTGTGTGCTGCAGCACACAGAGTGCAAAGGGAGTGGACTTCTCCTCAGCCTTGCCAAGCATTGGTCCTGAGGGCCACCCCACAGGAAGCTGCATGGACCACAGTGCCATGTCTCCTTCTGAGTTCATGCTTCTTCCCAACCCCAGAGAAAAGGTGCACCCCTCACACAATGCCAACTCTTTGCTTTGAGTGAATTCAGTAAAAGGTGACTGCTGTTTTTCATAAAACTATATGACCATTTAGGCGGTGATAGCAACCCTGACCAAAGCTGAGTACTTACACTGGAGCAAAGCTCCTCCAGGTCATACGCAGCGTGGGAGCAGCACTGCCCAGGTGAGTCCTTGAAGGGCACCTCAGTACAGTTCTGCTCTGGTATCCAAAGGGGATTCCTTCGGGACCCCTGCAGATAACACTGTCTTTGGATACTCAAATACCTAATAAAATACCACATTATTTGCATAGAGCCTCTCCACATCTTTCCAAATAATTTCAATTGTCTCTGCATGGCTTAAAATACCTAATATAAGGCAAACACTGCAAATAGTTGTTTACTGTATTGTTTAAGGAATAAAGACAAGGGAAAAAAACCTGTCTGTTCTGTGAAGATATATTCTTTCAAAAAATGTTTTCAGCCTGCAGTTGGTTGAATCTGGAGATGTAGAACACAAAAACCTGGAGGGCCAAATCTAACAAGCTCCCTGAGGAGAGGTGTGACAATAGGAAAGAGGACAGGGTAGGTAGCACACTGGATTCAAATTCTCAGCTACTACCACATCTGACTTCAATCATGGACAGAAAATAAATTCTTCTGATCCTTGGCTTTGTCGTTTTCATAAAGTGGCCATTTTTTTAGGACAAAGGAGTTGAAATTCATCAGAAAATCAAGTTATCTAAGTGCTCTGATGCCATAATTCAATGCTTTGAAAGTAAGTAACATTTTGATGCTAATAAGGTAGTCTGGAATGGAATGGAATGGAATGGAATGGAATGGAATGGAATGGAATGGAATGGAATGGAATGGAATGGAATGGAATGGAATGGAATGGAATGGAATGGAATGGAATGGAATGGAAATTCTAACAATGACTTTCCTCCCTTGTAGGCACTGTTTATAGTCAAATAATGGATCCTGCAATCTAATCCATTTTACTGGTTTTAAAGTCAATATCTCGTATGCACCTTTACTGCTATGTATCTTTAACCCATGTGTTGTTTAAAGCCTAGGGCATTGTGTCCTTCCTCTGCACTTTGGCAATTTAAGTCACCAAGTTTAACTCCAACTCTGGTCCTTGTCTTGTCTTCCACTTTGGTGGCGGCACAAACATTTGCAAGTGTTTGGTTTTCCATGAGGAGGACCCACATCCAGAGACCACTCCTGTCTCTTCCCTTCATCTGTCTTTGTGAATACGCCTGATTGAATAATCAGTCAGAGAATCTGGAGATACCCTGATGGCCAACAAGCTGGTGTCCTGGATCTCTTAGCCTGCAGACCTGGAAAGGAAACACAGCTCCCAACAGATCCTGGTTCATAATTAAATGCCAAAGGTACTGGGGAGTGAAGAGCTGTCTCTTCCTTACTAGGGCTGCTTGCTGGCCTCACTATTCCTCCTGATGTGAGTTTAATTCCCACTGATGAGGGTGACGACTGTTGGTCAAATGCCACTTATGCAACCTCGTGCAGCATTATCGTCGGACATTCCAAAAGTAAACGCGGAAGAACTGAGAGACAGACAAGATATTCTCTGAAGTCCTGTTTGGTGCACACTTGGAGCCCCAGGACCAACCACGCAGGAGGCCTGGGGTGTTTTCACTCAGTCACAGTCATGAAAGTGTTGTGTATTTTTTCCCGTTGGGTGGAAAAATGACGGCTTTGCTTTCTTGAAGCATTCCTGCTGGCTTATTCATGGAACCCAGAGAGGGCGACCTCCGCGGAGGGCAGCATACAGCCTTCTATTTCCCAGCCAGAGTCAGGGTTTGGCAACAAGTGAAGGCTGGAGGGGGGCAGGACTGCTCAGTGCAGTAGGTGAGAGAAGAGTTGGCCAAAAGGTAGGAAAGACTTGAAACCAAAATCCACACTCTGATGTGCGGGGCCTCCCAGTGAGAAAAAACACTCACCAAACACCCACAGATTTATTTGGGTTGGAATAGGGTGTTCAGCATCCAGGAGGCTATTGCAATAGAGAACTGATCCCCTTCAATGGGCTGGGAGAGGTGTGGAAAGCTGGGGTAGGGGCTGGGAAGAGGAATGAAAGGGGGGATGACCCAGGTTGGGAAGAGCATACCTGGCCTAAAGAACCCACTTCGCAGTTTTCTGGGGATGGAACTATAGGCTTTCCCTCAGGTGGGTGGTGGCTGGAGAGACTTAAGAGAAGTAGGGATCCATTTCATTTATTTAATATTTTCATTTCGTTTCGTTTTTCTAGGAGCTAGACAGACTTAGGTTGAATCCAGACTCTACTATGGGCATGGGAATAATGAGGGGAAGTCACTTAACTGGTCTCAACCTCAGTTTCCTAACTAATAACATAGGAATAAAATTGATCTTGATGTAGTTTTAATTTGGTACCACACATGATACGAAAGCCGGCCTTCATTAGGCTGGCCCTCCTCAGTTTGTAGTATGTAGCTCTCCATGTTCCATCTGTGAAGAGATGACAGGTTGTATTTAGGGAATACAGCTTTCTGCCCTGAGTTTTGGGGCTTCAGCCTAGGCATAGTATAAGTCCTGACTCTATCTTTTATTAACTAGATTTACGACTTACAGTAAATTTTGCCTGCTGTTTCTTCCATCAGAAAGATAATCATGGAAATACTCATCTCACTGTGTTATTCAGAGCTAGTAGTGATAGTATATAAAAAACTCTTAGCGTAGCACCTTACTAGTTAGTGTCATGATGCTCATAAGTGTCCCCAAAATGACAGTGCTGGTGAAGCTGCCTTCATGATCAGGCTTCTCAGGACAAGATTTGCATATGGCAAACCTTTCAGAGCTTTCAGTGATAAGAGACATCTGGCTGCGACACGCATGCCATTGTTCACCACCACTGGCCATGACTCTCACTGGTCTAGACCGGGGAACACTCAGGAGATATTAAAGAATATTGGAGACATGTCTGTTCATTATATCCATAATAGTTGCAATTGTTATTGGCCTGGGGTGGGTAGAAATCAAGGATGCTGCTGAGCCTCTTACAATACACAGGACAACAAATAATTATTCATCCCAAAGCATCTTGTTCCAAGGTTGGGAAACACTAGTCTAATGCAAGACATTAACAATATATTGGAGAAGAATATCTACCTGAATTAATATTGAGATAACCAAGCTTCTTAGTGAATTAAATACAAAGCATGTGTTACTCTCTAGATAACACCTCCTGGAGGATAGGAAGATGGCCTCAATTACCTTTACGCCCTGAGCTTTGCCTAAGTTGTGCTTTCTCTAACATCTTTCAAATCAATGCATATTGCTAATTAATGAGAATCTCTGCAGCAAACTTAAAGACATAAGTAGTATCCCAACATCCAAGGAGGGTTTTCATCTTGAAGCAAAAATGAGCAAATGGGTTCTCATTTTTGGAAAGAACATTAACCAGGGTGATCAGAATTGGAACCAAGAAACCAAAGTAGCAGAAAACACAGGAAAGTTACTGCTTGGCATGAACCACCAATTCGGGGCTGGGAAGGCTGGGAGTGGATTTGCCTTTCTAATTAGGTTTGACTTGGGCTAATATTGAAGTGAGCTTTTGTTCGCTAAGCAGACACCAGCTGGGAGGTGGTCCAGGAACGTGCTGGGTGGCAGGGTGAAGTCAGCCGATCTGACACATTTTCTCTGGGTGATCCACAAATAGATGGTTCACACGTAGACATCTGAGACCTGTCTATAAACTTAGCTCTGACACAGAATGTCCTGAGAGGTCAGACTTTTGAGTCACTCCGGATGACAGTTCAAACCCAGGCTCTATTACTTGCTCACTGTGTGGCCTTCCACAATGTATTCAGTTTTTCTGAGCTTTATTTCTGAGCTACTCTGGAAAATGCAGATGAATACAACCTATCTAAAGAAGTTATTGTAAAAGTTAAAGACCCACAGAAGGAATTATAGTTATTTGTTATTTTGACTTTTAGCATAAAAAATTGGTTATAAAGTTATTTCATTTTTCTAAAGTGCATGCAACTTATTTTTTACTAATTTTATTGAGAAACAAGTACCAATGAGACAGTTTCAAAACAAGTTAATAGGACAGTTACAATAATTAACACATTGCACATTGTTGTCTTCATAGTGGTTATTCATAGTACACAATGCAGATGTGATATCCTGTCCAAACGTATAACACTATCTTATTGAATTAAGAGAAAGTAGCTGTATATCTATTCTATTTTGTATATACAGATGCAAAATGGTCCTTCGTATATACCCACTTTTTTTGGTTTAGCTTTGCGAGAGATGGGTATTCCATTGCCATTTAAATATTGTAGGTGCATGAATTCAGCAAAATAATCCAACATAGTTCAGTAGTCCATAATAGTAGTGGGTTATCCGTAGGACTGGCAATGTCAGAAGTTGTGGACTTGAGCCTTTTACAGCTCAGCATATTAATATGGCTTTATTTTTTATACTTTGTTTTTATAATTTCCTGCTGGATGGTCAAGACCAAAATAAAGCAAGACCTATGTAACAAGAAATGTAACTTCTATAGCTGACAAGGTCAGTCAAAACCCTCAGGATTTACCCTGAAACCCTGTACAGCAGTTTGTAGATCCTTTGTCAGTGTCAGCCATGTGGATGAGTCACGGCCATTGCTTAACCAATGATTTTGATCATAAAAAAAATTTAGAATGAGCTAAAGTTTATTGGAATACATACTCATTTAGGGAAGAATTTCCATAGCTAACTAATCATTTACTTGATACCTGTGTTATTTCTACTCTGCTAACCCCCAGTGTTCCTAAATGCTCCTCCTTCTAATCTCTCCCACACTATCACTGTTATCCTGAGGACCTACTGCAGACCACACCTCCTAAAGCATGCTGATCACCAAGCCACTCCCACTTTAAGAAATGCTTCCTATGATCCAGAGAACAAAATCTACAGGGGCTCCGTTCTTGCCTTATCTGGTGTCTATACCATCTTCACCCTTACCACTTGCTAACATCTGTGTTCCCCACACAAATTAATTCTGAGCCACATCCTTCAGGGCATTTGTTATTCTCATATGCCTCTCATTTCTGTTCATTCAAGTATTTTCTCCTTCTCTTCCCTTAGCTTGATCTCACCTTTCTGAATGAAGTCATGTTCAAAGTTCTGGATGCAAATCCCATCCCATCTCCTTGCAAAAAACCTCACCTAATTTCTGTTCTTAGTCAGAAGTATACCTATTATCCTACAGGTATTCAGAGCACTCACAGCTGGCTGAGATCTGAGGATCTCTGAACTTCCAGTTCTTGCAACTTCAGCAGCTTGTGCACATCTGTATTCCTTTTGCAATAGGAGCTTGATATACAGAAGTCTTTGTGACCCTTCCTGCCATCACTGCCCTCACATATAGAATAGCATCTTGCACAAGGGATGCATTAAAATCAGCTCAAACGAACTTCAAATTCATCAGGGATTTTATTTAAGGGAAGCTATGTGGCCAAAGTGGATATATGGATCCTTCTGTCTTACCCAAATATTTTCCAAAGAAAGAAGTAATCTAAAGTATTCTAATGAATACCCTCTTTCTACAAAGAGAAAATACTTGGTGTATGCTAGTGGCAGAAGCTGAGGGCAACTATGATACATGACTTGAAGAGTAGGTGTGCCACCTTGTTTATCAATTAAATAATGATTCTTGTTATATAAGAAGACTAAGGGGGCATGACTGTATAAATTATTTCAATTAAATATTGTAACCTAGAGAACATTATTTCTCAATATTTCCTGTGGTTCAATGCCTTAGTTAGAACTTCCAAAGAATACACACTAGAGGAGAAGACAAATAACTTATAGTGAAGATTCTGATCAGTAACACCTTGGTCAAGAGGTAAACTAGAATCAACTATAATAAGTTGCTTTTATTTATTTTTTATGTATTTGTTACAGGGTCTCACTATGCAGCTCAGACTCTTGGTGATCCTCCTGTTTTCAGCCTCCCCAGCACTCAGATTATAAGCATGCGCTACCACACCTGGACTCGATTGCTGGCTCTCTGTGTCCCATGGGTGGGGCCAGCACTGCAATCAGGACCAGGAATCAAACTCCGGTCCCTATGCTTTTCAAAGCAGGTGTTTAGTCTGCTGAGCTATCTCGCTGTTGTTTTTATAACACTGTTAAACATGGTGGGAGTGGAGCTCACTTTTATGGTCTTATTCCTCTAGCCGGGCATGATGGCGCATGCCTGTAATCCCAGCACTCGGGAGGCTGAGGCAGGAGGATTGTTGTGAGTTCGAGATCAGCCTGAGCTACAAAGTGAGCTTAAGGCCAGCCTGAACTGCATAGTGAGACCCTGTCTCAAAAAGACAAAAAAAAAAAAATCTATAAACCCTAGGGTTCAGTGGCACCTCGCCTGCCAGATTGTGAGTTCAATTCCTGCCTGGTTAAAAAAAAACTATACCCCTGTAAAATCAGGAAAGAAAAATAAAAATCTGAATTGGATGACTTTCTACAAAATACTTAGTCAGTGCTCTTCAAACCCTCAAGATTATAAAGGGAAACTTAAAATATTTGAGAAATTATAACCTAGAGGAGCCTGATGAGTTGTGTTTGTCAAAATGTTTCCTCAATCAGAAGAAGAATATTGGATTAAGACTAAGGAGACAATCACGGCATGTAGCACACACCTGTAATTCTAGCACCCTGTGAGGCTGAGGCAAAATGACCATAACTTTGAGTCCAGTCTGGGCATTTTCAAAACTTAGCAAGTTGCTATCTGAAAATTAAAAAAAAAAAAAGATTTAAAAGAGCTGGGGATATAATTCAGTGCAAAGGCCCTGGATTCATGCTCCAGGACCCAAAAATACAGCATAAAAATACACCGTGCATTACATACTAAGAAAATCTGAACATACTAAGATTCTGTTAGAATCTCAGAATACTAAGAACAAGTAGGGATATCTTTATTAGGATTGCAGTACTGATACCTCAGCTGTGACAAACATACATACTGATGTAAGAAACTGACAAAAGGAAAAACGAGCACAGCCCCGTGGGAACTCTGTGCAGCTTCCCAGCCCTGTTGCATACCAGGTGGGTGAATGAAAAAGGGTGTTTGGACTTGACTGCCACACAGAGAACTGAGAGATAATGGCAGTAGTGTATCTGCCACGTGGTGATTAATCCTGGACAATTGACTTCAACCTCTTTTTGTTCTTATTAAATTAACAATAATGGGCCAGCTGAATAGTTCAGCAGATTAAAGCTCCTGCAGGCAGGTGCAGTGGCTGGGCGTTCGATCCCCTGGCTTGTGGTGCCGGCCCCACCCCCGGGGCATGCTGAGACAGCAATTGAGACGGTGTGGTGTGTGGCACATACCAGTAATCCCGGTCGTGGGAGGCTGTAAACAGGAGGATCACTGTGAGTCCTAATGATCTATTAGTGAGATCTTGAAATATCCTGCAGACCCTTCCCTAAAATACAAAATAATAATAATAATTTTCCAAAGTGCACAACTCCCGGGGTAGAATAAATTAGTGTAATTTACACCAGATGCCCAGCACGTAGCAGGTACTCAGTGATTATTCTAATGCCTTTCTGCATGAGGTTCTGGGCAAATGATTCCACAGGTCCATGGACCCCAAGGTGCATGTTATTGAGCACAGCACTTGTTATTTGTTATTTAAAAAAGCTATAACTACCACTGGTTTCTTATCTGACAACATAATTTTCAGTGGGGGGAAACAAACCTCTGTACTCTCTCTTTTCATGACAGATACTAGTAGGAGAAAGAAAGGGGACAAATCCTTTCTTTCTTCTCTGTTGATACAGAGAAGGGTGAGTCCGAGGGTGAATAAACTTAGGTTTTAACAGTTGTACTAATGAGAAGGCATTTTAAAAATAGATCTTAAATCCAATGGAGGGTGGGGAGTTCGGAGCAACAGAATATTCTACATAATTGAGATAATAAGAGCATAAGAGCTCTGTGTGTGTGTGTGTGTGTGTGTGTGTCTGTGTGTGTGTGTGTGTGTGTCAGTCTGTCTGTCTGGGGGAATTTTCTGAGCTAGAGACCAGGAGGCTATAACCTTTGGAGAAGTAGAACCAGCAAGAATTTTTCTGTGCAAGCATAACCCAAGAACTTTTAAAAGCAAAACCTGTCTAAAACTCTCCTTTCATTGCTTTAAAGGATATAAAAGTTTCCTTTATTGCCCCAGATTTCTGGAAGTCTGCTAATCGTGCTAGTGGCTGGTATGAAAAACTATGTTGCAGATCACAATCTCTCTCCTCTTCATCAGCACCAATCAAATCAGAGAACAAGTGAGCAAGGCAGAGACCCTGAGCTTCAGGTTCCACAGATGAGGAAACTGGGATGTAGGGGGAGCACTGAACACCTATCTTCTTGAGGAGCTGTGTTGCAATGGGCATTGCAAGTATCCTGATCCATTTTTTTTTTAACTGATTTTATTGAGAAACAAATAGCAATGAGACAGTTTCAAAACCTATCAGTTGGACAGTTTCAATAATTAATACATTGCATATTGTCTTCGTAGTGGTTATTCATAGTACAAGATGCAGACATGATATCCTGTCCAAACATTATTAATACAAATCTTTCTTCTCATCCAATTAAGAGAAAGTAGCTGTATATCTATTCTAACTATTTTGTTTATACAGATACAAAATAGTCCTTCATTTGTATCCCTTTTTTTATTTAGTTTTGTCAGAGATAGGTATTCATTGCCATTTAAATATTGT
>PVKA01014331.1:22027-38445 GCA_004027165.1 Ctenomys sociabilis
TTTTTTTTTTTTTTTTTTTTTTTTTTTTTTTTTTTTTTTTTTTTTTTTTTTTTTTTTTTTTTTTTTTTTTTTTTTTTTTTTTGTGGAACTGGGGATTGAACTCAGGCCCTTGCGCTTGTCAGCCAATTGCTTGGCTTTACTTTTTACACGTCATTTTTATACTCTTCTGCTGGATGGTTAAGACCAAGATAAAGCAAGACCCATATAACAAGAAATTTAACTTTTGTATCTGCCAAGGTCAGTCAAATCCCCTCAGGATTTATCCTGAAACCCTGTACTGCATTTTGTAGATCTTTTGTTGGTGTCAGCCATGTGGATGAGTCACAGCCAATGCTTGACCAGTTTGCCCTCTGTGAAAGCCTGAGAGCATGTTTTCTCTCCATGGGACTCTCCTTAGGCACACTCTACATCATCAATCACCTTTCTCTGTGGCCTAAGCGTAACAATTTAATAAGCAGGTATGTGTGTGTGTGTGTGTGTGTGTGTGTGTGTGTGTGTGTGTGTGTGTTCCCTCTTTCCACAGTGGGAGCCAGGGGGAACGGTAAGGGCTGGCACTTTCCTAGGCTCCTGGTGTGCTCACAGTGACAAGTCACCTATTCTTGATAGAAGAGACCAATTGCACAACAGGCTGCATCTCGGTCTTCACAGCCCTCGGCCTTATTTCCAGAAATGCTGTCCGGTGCTACGGTTGCCCTTCCCAGCTCATGCAGCATATCCTGTTACACAGTGTCCTCTTCTTTTCAGCTTGCATGAAGCATAAGTAATAAATAATAATTGTATTTTTAGTTTTAAAGAATACAAAACAGTATTAAGAGAGAGCACTAGAAATGATACATATTTTCACTAAAAGTAATAGGAATTCAACAGTGGTGTTGTGGAATGGTGCATGATGTTATCTACAAATTAGTTGTTTAGGTTACTGGACCTAAATGTGCAAGCTTGGTTTAAAACAAAACACCAAAGTTATAAGAAATTAAAAAGAAAAAGATTTTGTGCGTTAACTGCTCCATTGAAAAAACCAGCAGAAACTGGCAGTACACTTATCCAAACTATCCTGGATATATACATAAATATATCTTTTCACCTTCTTTCTTCTGTCCTTTCCCTCATCCCAGTTTTTCCTTCCCATTAAACAAATTTTTTCTCTTTCACAGTATCTATTGCACCTTTCAAATTTTATTTATCTTCTCAGGTTCTTATACCAGGGAGACAATAGGATGCTTGCACATGTAGGTCTGATTTATTTCACTTACCAATACAGTCTCTAGTTATATCCATTTATCCACAAAGCCTCGAACTAACCTTGTTTTGTAGCTGAGTAATACTCCATTGTATAAAAATACCATTCTTCTTTTATTCATTCTTCAGTTAATGGACATTTGGGTTGTTTCCAAGATTTAGCTATGTCAAATTGCCATGTTATAAGCATGGGTGTACATGTAGCGCTGTGGCATGACGATTTCAGTTCTTTGAGAAAAATACCCAGAAGGGAAATAGCTGGCTTGAATGTGATCTCCAGTCCTAGCTTTTTGAGGAATCTTCATACTGATTCCCACAATGGTTGCACCCGCCTGCACCCCCACCAACAGTAGAGAAGGATTCCTTCTCCCCAGTGGCCTCTCCAACATTTGTTATTGGTTGATTTCTCAATGACAGCCATTCTTTCTGGCATATGACGGTACTTCAGCATTGTTTTAATTTGCATCTCCTGAATGACTAACGATGAACATTTTTTCATATATTATTTGTCATTTGTATTTCTTCATTTGTGAAGTATATATTCATCTCAGATGCCCATTTTTGGATTGGGTCTTTGATCTTGGGGGCCTGATTTCATTTTAATTCTTTATATTCTAGATATGAGTCCTTTGTTTGAAGGACATTCCACTATAATTTTTGGCCAATTCATGGGTTTTTTGTTTTTTGGTTTTTTTCTCTGTTGGTGATTTCTTTTGACATGCAGAAACTTTCAAAAAGATGAAATCCCAACTGTTGATTAAAGTATTTCCTGTTGTTTGATTTTTGTTAATGAACTCTCTGTCTACCCCTACATCTTTAAGATTTCAACCTAGTTTCTCCTCCAGAAGACTTAGTTTCAGTTTTAATATTTAAATCCTTGATCCATTTTGATCGTAGTTCTCTGCAAGATGATAGTCATGGGTCAAATTTAGCCTTCAGCATGTGGAACATACGTTTTGCCAGCACCATTTATTTTTTTTCCCCTTAAATTATTTTTTATTTAATTTTTCCATAAATTATTTTTTTTAATTTTTGTTTTACTGAAGTACAAATATCAATGAGACAGTTTTAAGATACCTTGACAAGATGGATTTGATAAATTGATACATTGCAAACTGTTTTCATAATGTTTTGTTATCATAGAATGTACATACATGATATTATACTTACAGACATTATTACACCATATGTCTCTTATCAGTAAATAAAGAGAGTGTAGCTGTTTGCGTATCTTATTTTTTATACCTGGATTACATCAAAGATTCAATAATTAATACTTTCTACCTTGTCATTTTCTTAGTGGTTTTCCATAGTACTAGAAGCTGACATAATATCCTGTCCAACCACCATTAGTGCAAATCTTGCCTCTCATAGGTTTATGTAGAAGCACAGCGTTATCTATACCAACTGTACTGTCCATACACACACATCATGATTCTTCCTTTCTATACCCCTTCCTTTGTCTACACCTGTCAGAGATGGGCACTCTATTGTCATTCAACTAACTTAGGTGCTTGAACTTGACAACACAATCCAACACAGTCTAGCATTCCACAACAATAGTGAGTTATCCGAAGAAGTTGTCGACGATAGCCATTTACAGCTCAATTAATATTATGGCCCCATGGTGTATACTTCATTTCTTTGTACTTTTCTGCTGGATGGTTAAGATCTAGATAGAGCAAGACTTATATACCAACACATGTACTTTATGTTTCTTATGAGGTCAGTGAAGTCCCCTCAGGGTTTATCTTGAAGTCCTGTACCTTATTCTGTAGATTCTTTGTCTGTGTCATCCATGTGGATGAGTCACGGCCAATGCTTGACCAGTTTGCTCTCTGTGAGAACCTGAGAGAAAGTTTTCTCTCCATGTGACTCTCCCTAGGCACACTATAGAACTTCACTCTTTTTCTTCTGTGGCTCCATAATCTCCTTGTTCAGAAAATTTGGAGCTCAACTGAGTTTCATGATGTTGCAGTACAGGTTCTCCTATGTTCTGAGTCTTCGCTGACCTTGAAAGGCTAGGGCCAAAATGCTGACTTGCCAGCACCGCTTATTAAAGAGGTTATGTTTCTTCTGCTGGACATGTTTGGTCCCTTTCTCAAAGATAAGGCAGTTGAGTGTATCTGTAGTTATATTTGCAACTTCTAATCTGTTCCATTGCTCCTGAGATCTGTTTTCTTTCTTTCTTTTTTTTTTTTTTTTCCTCCAGTACTGTGCTGATTTTATCACCGTAGCTTTGTACTATAATCTCAAGTCAGGGATTGTGATGCCTCCTGTCTTGCCTTTGTTGCCCACGACTGCTTTTGTTATTTTAGGTCTCTTCTGATTTCAGATGAATTTTAGGACTATATTCTCTAGATCTGTGACTATACTAATAGTATTTTATTTGGGATTGCATTGAATCTATATAACAACTTCAGGAGTCTGGCCATTCTCACAATGTCTACAGATAAAAGACAACCATAGAAGTAAAGTACTTCAAGGAATTCAACGTGTGTTGGGACTATTAAGTTAATATAGAAACACCTCCTGAATTGGACTGGACTTTCCTAACCTTACTTGAGGTTATTTTACTTTCCTCCACAACAGATATAAGTAAAAAATAAATAAAGAGCAATGGTCTCATTTGTGGTTTCTTTCTTCCAATGGCTCTTGTGGCAGTTGGGGGAGGTGGACGCTGGCTTCTTTGCCATTGGTTTACTCTGTAGAAAAGTGTATTATATATTCACCTTCTTGATCCCCCTCCACTCCTAGGGTGAAGTAGAATAAGCTAAAGCATCTCTGCCATCAAGGACAAGGGACAGATAGCAGGTCCCTTCTCACAAGTACATCTCAAAGCCACGTCATCTCAGTTGGCCCTGCAGAAGCTGGAACTGCACAAAGCAGGAAAAAACATCAGAACCCAGAAGGGCTCTGAGACTTAGAGCCTCACAGTTCACTACAGACTCCTGTTTTCAGTGTAGTCCTCAGTCCCCCATTGGGCAGATGGCACTTCCTTGCAAGTACCAGGGGCCATTCTTTGCTGTC
The DNA here is from genome assembly GCA_004027165.1 of Ctenomys sociabilis. Taxonomy (NCBI): domain Eukaryota; kingdom Metazoa; phylum Chordata; class Mammalia; order Rodentia; family Ctenomyidae; genus Ctenomys; species Ctenomys sociabilis. The sequence continues at coordinate 26,297 of PVKA01014331.1, forward strand.
ATCTTATTACCCCTCATTCTAGGTTTAGCATTTTCAATAATACCCTTTGTTGTTATTTTTAGGTGGATTTAGCCTTACACGCACACACACACACACACACACACACACACACACACATACAAAGTACATGCACACACATACACTAGCATATACACTATGTTACCTGAGCAGAGGTTCATATATACATCTTCATAAAATAAGGATGATGTCTTTTATCATCCTTGTGCACACAATACGTACCCCCAAATGATGTTCCCACAGCACTCCTGATCCCATGATTAGCAATTGTGAGATCCCTGGAATGTGAAAGATCTGCTGAAACTACCACTGCCATAGTCCCAACTGAGAAGGCTGGAAGATTATGCAGGCTTTCTGCGCATGTCTGGGTAACTCAGACCATCATGCCGCCTTTCTGAGTCTCAACCTACTTACCTGCCAGATAGGCTCAGTAAAGACTGTATTATCTGACACCAAGTCTCAGGGGGAGTCACAGCGAAATCAATGAGAAAATGTTTAAATTGCCAGGAGTACACAATGGGGAGGGGACAGTGTTCAATAAAAGGTGTTTGGAAATGAAATGTGAAAGAATCAAATTAGAGTCCTCTCTTATATCATACATAAAATAATTCCAGCACGTTGGGAGCTGAGGCAGGAAGGTTTCTAGTTTGGGCCTTGCCTGAGTGACTTAGCAGCTTGGTGAGACTCTGCCTTAGACTGTAAGACAGGCTGGGGATGGTGCAAAGAGTGAAGCCTCTGAGATCAAACCCTAGCACTGCCAAAAAAGGTCAATTTAAAATAGATTACAGACTTAAATGTAAAACCTGAAGCTGCAAAACTACTAGAATAAAATGAAGGAAAGCTTCATGACATTGTTGTTGGAAACAATTTGATCGATATGACATCAAGGCATGGGCAGCAGAAACAAAAGCAGGCAAGTGAACGACAGCAAACTGAAAGCTTCTGCACAGTAAACAAAACAACAAACAATAAAAATGTTACCAAGGTAACAGGAAGATATTTGTAAACTGCAGATAAGTGGTAAATTCCCCAAAGAGATAAGGAATTCCTGTAACTAAAAGGAAAAGATATAACTAATTTAAAAATGGGAAAAGAATGAGGGCCAGCAAGATAGCTCAGTGGACTAAACACCTGCTTAGGGGAGCTCAAAAACCAAGGTTCGATCTCTGGTACCACATGCACTGCCAGCCCCCCCCCCCCAAGAGTGTTGAGCCAGCCACGGAGTCAGGCCTGGTGACGCACACCTGTAATCCCAGTACTGGGAGGCTGAAAACAGGAGGATCACTTGGAGTCTGAACTACATGCTGAGACCCTGTTAAAATAAAATGGGCGAAATATCTAACTACATATTTCTCGAAAGAAGTCATACAGTTGGCCAGCAGGTGTGGAAAAAGATGCCACATTACCATCAGTAGGAAAGCGCAAGCTAGAACCACAATAGATATAGCCTCACACCTGTTGGGATGGCTATTATTAAAAAAAAAAAAATGATAGGGCTGGCTCAGTAGAATAAGCACTTGCCTGGCAAGCTGAAGGGCCTGAGTTCAATCCTTGGTTCTATAAATAAATAAATAAATTTAAAAGATAAAAGGAAAGAAAAGAAAAGAAGGAAGGAAGCAAGCAGGAAAATGAGACATATGTATTGGTGAAGTTGCAGAAAAATTAGAACACTTGTACTCTGTTGGTAGGAAATAATAGTCTCTTTCAAAAATTAAAAATGGGTTACCCATGGATATCTAAAATACTTAAAATCAGAATCTCCAAGGGACATCACTATGGCCCTACTAGAAGAACCAAAATGTGTGTGTGTGTGTGTGTGTGTGTGTGTATATATATTCCCCAAAGAGATAAGGAATTCCTGTAACTAAAAGGAAAAGATATAACTAATTTAAAAATAGGCAAAGAATGAGGGCCATATATATCATATATATATAAATTATTATATGTACTGAATAATATATATATACTGAATATTGTGTGTGTGTGTATATATATATATATATACTAAACGTTATTTAGCCTAGAAAAAGATGGCCTAATATTTGTGACAACATAGTTAGACCTAGTGGTCATATGCCAGATGAAATAAATCTGTCACAAAAGGATAAATATATGACTCTATGTAAACAAAGAGAAAACAGTCAAACTTACAGAAGCAGAGAAAGGACGGTTGTTGCCAGGGTGTTGGGGAGTTGCTATTCACTGAATATAAAGTTATAGTACCAGTTGATTAAGTTCAAGAAATTTCTTTGTTCTACCACATAATCCATAAATAAAAAGCAATAATATGCACATAAAGATTAAAGATCAAGGGGCCAGGGAGATTGCTCAGTGGCATAAGTGCCTGCCTGGCAAGCACAAGGTCCTGAGTTCAATTTCTGGCACAAAAAAAAGAAACAAAATCTTTAATGATTGAAAATCAGATGTTAAGTGCAACTGTCACAAAAATAAGAAAAAAGGAAGCAGAAAGGAATACAAGGAATCTCTTTCTTGGGAGTAGTGATATATTTATGACCATCATGATGGCTCTTGTATCAAGGGGATTCGCATATGCTTAACCTCATAAAATCATACACATTAAATATATGTAGGTTTAGACACATCAAGAATATTTAAGTAGAGCTGCTTTTTTAAAAGAAAGTGCTTCACTGAAAGCACAGTGGATGCGAGCGTGATTAGGAGTACCCGCTTGTCGTCAGGGGCCCGTGCTTGCAAGAGTTAGTGTGCCTAACCCTCTCTTCAGACTCCTGCAGCCTACAGATGTGCATGTCTGCAGTAGCATCACCTGGTGACTGGAGGTGACAGCAAATAAAAGCCCAGTCTGTTTGTGGAGAGCTGGAGCACGCTCTGAGGTGGACTTTACGTGCCAGTGTTCCCTGGGAGCCCAGCAGAGACTTCCCACTAAATCCCCTGCAGGATTAGCTTCCTGCCCCTCTCTGTTCAGCCTCACTAGACCTCCAACCTTCCTCCAGGGAGCACTTCCGTTCTGATTTATTTGCACACCAGGGGAGTCTCAGAGCCTGCTCTGTGGAACGTTCCCTCCACCCAGGGCTGTAACACGATATGGTGTAATTCCCCTTGGCAAGTCTGTGATCACAAAAATACATGCTTCCTGGGCATCTTCTTAGACACTGTTTAGTGCCTTTTATTGAAAACATGCATCATCTCACTTAATCCTTACTCCAATCCTTTGTAGATAAAGAAGCAGTGAGTTTAGGGAGATTAAGTAATTGTCCCAAGATTACATGGTAGCTCAGCAGTAGTAATTGATGACAAATCCTGATTGGACCTAAAATTCCTGCTTTGGTTTGCTTCATCAAACTGCAGGTTTGGGGAATGTATTTCCTTCCCGCTTTTTTTGCTCGGTTTTCCTCCTTGTCTTTTCCTCTACTCCCTTGCAATCACGCTGGCCTGAAGGCAGGCAGGAGGACTGAATCATATTCTTCCACCAAGCAGATCACAAACAAAACTTGACTCACTGCTTGGGCTTGGCAGGAACAAACAGTATCGACTGATCTTCAGTTGCTGCTCCGAATGGCAACCCCATTAGAACCAGTCCTGCCTCTATCCTGGGTGAAGAAAGCACAGGTCCTTCCTGGGCAACCGCTTGCTCCCTGCCTGCGCTCAGGTGTGAGCAGTTCCCTGAGCCGCCAAAGCAGGACTTCAGGGCCAGGCGAGGCTGGTGGAGCAGAGGTCCACGCGGCATTTCCACAGGAAGCCGGGAGACCAGTGATGTCACAATAACTTTGAACGCCTATTGGTCGTTTTACTGCAGCCCTGGCTCCTGCATGGACGGTGACGCACTGAGACACGTGCTGAGAGGCAGTTTTGTGGTTTGGCAAGCCTGAGAGAAGATGCTGAACATCAATCTAGAACTGACTACACACTTGGCCATAAGGTAAAGCCTTTTGCTTCTAGGCTAGAAACCCCAAGCCTGGAAACCCTGATCTGATAACTTCTGTGTTACTGTACTGGATGCTGTAGGTAACTGTAACCTAATGGGAAGTATTTTTGCATCTTTACATATCTAAATTGGTGTGTTCACAACAGCATTACCACAAACACATGAGCAATGTGTGGAGGATTTCTGATGGCTTGGAGGTCACTAAGGGGTAGGACTTTTTTGGTTCCATTATAGTCATACAGGCCTACCTAGATGCATGCTGATAAAGCACATACACTGGGGCTGGGAGATAGCTCAGTGGTCTAAGTGCCTGCCTGGCAAGCACAAGGACCTGGGTTTGATCCCAGGTACCACATGTAGTACTGGTCTCAGGACTCTGAGAATGTTGTGCTGGCCACTGAAACTGGACATGGTAGCTCATGCCTTTAATCCCGGTGCTGGGGAGCCTGAGGATCTCTATGAGTCTAAGCTGCATAGTGAGACCTTCTGCCAAATAAAATAAATAAATAAATAAATATTTTTTCCAAAAGACATATATTGATAAAACATGGCACATGACTATATGGAAGTCCACAGAGTGTTTTAAGCATCTGCTAGATGGCAGATACCAAACAGAAAGATAGGTAAAGCTTGGTTTCTACTCTGGGAAAAATTATAACACATGGATGAGACATCCAGCAAAGCAGGGCCCAAGAAGGAATTTGGAGCACAAAACTGAGACCATCAGGCTGCCTTGGTGAGGCACAGAAGGTTTCAAACATGGAGCAGCACTGGAGTTGAAGTGCAGGATGGTTGTGATTTGTTCAGACAGAAGGATCTTCAGTAACCAGAAAGGTGAGTTGGAAGGCTGGAGGTGTTCCAGGTTATGGGAAAAAGATTCAGGAAAGGTGCAGATGTCTCAGATGCAGAGCATGTTCTAAGAATGGTCTAGAGCAGCTGGGACTGCTATGAAGGATGGTGGCAAGAGATGCAGTCCTAGTTTATGCCAACTTTATTATGTGTCTTGTGGGCACTGCAGAGATGCAGATACTTTGAAAGATAGCAGAGCTGGGAAGAGGCAGCCTCCTGTCCCTTTATAGCTCACAAGTGAAGGAGACAGTCAAACAAAAAGATAGCTACAGCAATATGAAATATGGACATGGATCTAATAGAGCCAGGCAGACTTCATGGAAGAGGGAGCGCTTGGAATAAGTCCTCAGAGCTAAAACCAGAGTCCTAAGATTGGAAGGTGGCTGCATCACAGATGGAGTGCTCTACGTCAAACTAAGGAGTTGGGCTTTAGTCTAGTAGAGAAAATCGGAATCCATGCATGTTGGGGTACCATAAAGGGGAAGGGGGTCACTATTAGGCCTGGGTTTCAGAAAGACCTTTGAATAGCATGTGCTCTGCCTCAAGTCTCCTGCCCCTTCTACAAACTGACTATGTAGCTCTGCCCCGTTTTCAGGTACTAGTCTTCCTGCTGTGACTAATTGATGGCTTTATTTTTATCGCTGTGAATTGGTGCCTTGAAGACGGTAATCTCACTGGGGGCTGGAGCAGGGCTGGGGAGGAGGCAGAGAAAGGTTTTCAGCATGTGCTGCCTCCTCACATTCGATGTTCTATAACAGAAGTGGAAACGGAAGGCTGCTCTGATTGCTGATGCGGTAACTATGGCAATGTGCAGGCTCCAGTTGTTCACGAAGAGCCGCGATGGATTAGAGGCACCTTTGAAAGCGCTCGCTCTAGAAGCGGTGGTGAAACACGTCTGCCTCTGACAAGCCTGTTTCTAAATGGGCACAAGCAGGGCTTTAGAAGGCTGAGTTTCAAAGGCACACCGGCCACTCCGTGCGCGGAAGGGACGAGGGCAGAACACTCAAGCCCTGCTGGGGCATCTCTCGGTAATGCCAGGCAGCTGTCCCTAAGCCCTCCCTCAAGCCACCGGCAAAGCAGGGGCTTTGCTTTGAAACTAAGACCGCCCCAAATCTACCTCTATTTATAGTGGCAGAAAAATGATGCTGTCCCCTTGTGTCCCACCTTTGGAGACTTGTGAACTCTCTGAATAATCTGTCTTCCTCCATTTTTCCTCAATGAATTATATTTGACTTCTCTTTGAACCTCCCAGAAAATAATGTTAGATTTGCATTTCAATTAAATCTCTTCTATTTGCTTATCGTGCTGTAGCCTTAGAAGCTACAGAACCCCTCTGAGCTTGAGTTTTCTGATCTGTAGCACAGAGATGACCGTGCCTATTTAATTCTTTTTTTCATTTATGTATTTGGTATAGGGCCTCACTATGCAGCTTGGACCTGTAGTGATCCTCTTGTCTCAGCTTCTCCAGCACTGGGATTACAGGTGTGCCCCAGCACTGGGATTACAGGCTTGCACTACCACACGTGGACTCACCCTCTCAGTGTGCCCTGGGGGTGGGATTGGGGATTGAACCCTTGTCCCTGTGCTTGCCAAGCTGGGCTTAGTCTGCTGAGCTATCTCACCAGCTAACCTACTTTTAATCATCGATTTATTTGGTGCAGGGTCTCCCTGTGCAGCTCCAACTCATAGTGATCCTCCTGCCTCAACCTCCCCAGTACTGGGATTCAGGCATGTACCACCCTGCCCAGCATGTCATGGGGCTGGCACAGCATGTGGTACCAGGATCAAAGCTGGGTCCTTGCTCTCACCAGACAGGCACTTAAACCACTGAGCTAGCTCCCCAGCCCAACAGTGCCTATTTTAAAAAGCCAAAAGTTGTTTGTTTGTTTGTTTGGCAAAGCCTCTGGTCTTACATGGCTCACAGAATGGATAATCACACCAGTGGCATGTTCTTTAACTTTCCAGCTTCATTGTATCTCCTCAAAGCTGTGGACTTTGTGGAGGCAGAATGAGCCTGCACATGGTGGCTTCGAGTCCAGTTTAGCAAATGCCTTAAATACGCATGAGAAGGAAATGAGACCGTCAAGAGACTCTGTTCAACCAGTTGAGGTGGCCAGATGAGTCTACCTCTGAGCTAATCAAGCTTCTGACCTGGCTGAAGCCAGCGCTGCCGGTGAGGCAGGTCCTGCAGCAGCGTTGCTGGAATCCGACCTCCTTCCTTCTCACCAGGCCGTGCTCCTCTGTTTCTCTGGGGTTTGTTTCTCCCTGCTTAGCTAATTCACCTTCTTCTTCCTCCAGGCGCTGCCCTACATGCACCCTTCTGGCAGACTTTTCTTCAACGCTTCCCTTCCATTTCAGACCAGGAAAAGAGCTTGGTATCTGCATATTTCTGCTTAGGAATTAACTTCTTCTTCTTCTTCTTCTTCTTCTTCTTCTTCTTCTTCTTCTTCTTCTTCTTCTTCTTCTTCTTCTTCTTCTTCTTCTTCTTCTTCTTTTTTTTAATAATCCTTCGTATGTTTTGCTTTTACATTACAAAACAAAGGCATCAAATGCTAGCATTAGAAATTGTAAAAATACAAAACTCAGTCATCCTCAATCTATATATTTGAGTATCTTTTCCATGATTTAGTTTTATAAGCACTTAACTTATGTGTAGGAAATTATTTATTGTAAAAGATTTCAGCTACTGCAATCTGGTTTGCATCTCAAACTGCTAGCACTTTCTGATGTTGCAGTGTATCACCATCAGTGGTCCTGGGGGGGAGCACTGTCTTTGATGTTTTGTCTTTCCAAAATGTTTTCTTTTTCTCCTTCCTTGTAATGAGTAACAATGAAAAGAAGCTACCTGCTTCTGTGTCTGTACACTTGTATGAGTGAGCATAGAGTAATGTTTCCACAGCTAAGAAAAGTTTCTTTTACTTCTTCTGACCCTTACATCATGGCCTAGTGTCTTACTTTCCCTTATTCAGCTCCACAGAGTTGGTTAGAGATCCAAGTGTCTTCCCATCGGGTAGTTTTATCATATCCTAGCACCTGAAGTGCTCTGGAAGAGCCTCATCTTGCAGTGGGCAAATAAAGGACGAGGCAGCACATGAGGGATTGATTTTAAAGGTTTGGGGGTCCAGTTCAAAGTACCCAAGGTACTGATAGGTGCTCAGGGAGAAGAGAAGATGGCCTTTGTGAGCATCCTGCCAATGTCTGCCATGACTGCTTTCTTTATATTTTCATTTAAGCTTGGATTCTAGAAGAGTAATTTCAAAATTCAAAACTATTTGCAGTACTAATATGTATTAGGGTACCATCCCATTATCTATGCTTTCATTTGAAAACTATTTGAGTGTGTGCTATGTTACAGGTGTTACACTGGACACACACGGGGGCGCTATACAGACCAAGGCATATACTTTGTAGCAAGGACAGGCACTTGGCCTCACTGCCTCTTCCATGCTCTCTTGCACTTGAATATTCTCATGTATGTAGCTCCCCGTTCAGTGTTTGAATGCTTTGAGGGCTGCACGTTTCTGTCACAGTGCCTAGCTTGGGGCTGAGCACATGGAATCCTAAACGTTCTGGGTTAAGTAAATGATGTGATCAGTCATCAGATATACTATTTGAACTAACCTCTGAGAGCTGAAGTGGTTGCAGGTAGTTGAAGTTAGATAGAAATATTATAGGCAGTCAGACAGGGCCAGGAACAGTCACTAAGCCAACCGCTACTGGCTACCTGATAAACTCCTATTCTATATTCATGCCCACTTGCTATGTGACTCACTTCCCCATTGGGTCCTGATTTAATCAATTTGGCCTGAGCAATAGTGATTGTAATCTTGTTGATTACATCTGATCATAGTTTTGTCCCACCTTATGCCCACCTAAGCGAGTTTCCACATCTTCTCCACCTCAATGCATCGTTTACTCTATAACAATACCTGGAAGAGATCGCTTCCTGAGCAAACCTTCAGGTTCCCCCGCTTTCCTTCTCTCAGACAGAAGCTCCCTTTCCCCCAATAAATGTTCTGCTCTTAGCCTCTTGCTAAAATTCATTCTACAGTTTTAGAGAACACAATCTTGTCCCAGGCACCTTTCAGGTTGGAAGTTTCAATCCCCTATATCAGGATGATTGGGGGTGTGAAGATAGCTCAGTAGAATAAGCGCTTGCCTGGCAAGCACAAGGTCCTGAGTTCAATGCCCAGTACAAAAAAAAAAAAAAAAAAAAGATGATTGGCTAAAGACTTAGAGAAATCCTGAGACACGATAACTAAAGATACATGTCCAGGGGCTGGGGAGATGGCTCAGTGGAATAAGCGCTTCTTTGGAAAGTGCAAGAGCCTGAGTTCAATCCCCAGTTTTGCCGAAAAAGAAGAAAGAAAGAAAGAAAGAAAGAAAGAAAGAAAGAAAGAAAGAAAGAAAGAAAGAAAGAAAGAAAGAAAGAAGGGAGGGAGGGAGGGAGGGAGCGAGGGAGGAAGATACATCCAAGTGAATTAGACAAGATGTCAGATAAAGGTTCCCCAAGGAAAGGAAATTCGCTTTCTGAGCATGAGAAAGGCTCTCCTTGATAAGCAAATGCAAGCATCATACTGACTCACACGAAGGGCTCTACGGCTGATGCAAGCCTTCTGCAGTGACAGTAAATTTTCTGTCCACACTAATACTAAGAGCAAAGGGAATGTATTAGTGGAAAGGTGTCTTGGCAAACTTTAACTCACAAAAGGGACAAATCTTTGTTTCCTCTCCATTTAAAACATGTACTTCATTTTTATGCACAGTGCTGCTTGTTTTATGTTACTGAGCTTCCCTTTCTCTCCTCAATGAAAGTTGTAAAGAGAGCCCGCTCTCTGCTGGGGATTTGCACCCCCACCCGCCTTTCTCATATTTCTCTACACCTGTTGGGCAGCTGCTCCGTCTTCCCTGAGCAATGGCTGCCTTTGCAAGGACTGCCTTCTAACAATATGGAAAGTTAGTGGTATACTTAAGGGATTTTCAATCTGAATTTAACTGTAATAGATTGCTGGACCCGCACTCATATTTCCTATGTACTTCTGTGGTCTCAGTTAAAGAGCCATAAAAATATCAGAGCTCCTGCGTTCACTGGTATTATGGCTATGAATCTTTTCTTACATCTGTGTGTAGCCACAGGAACACAGTATTTTTATACAGCTTTCTGTATGCGAGGATGCATGCATGCCTGTGTAGCTGCATATCCAGGGCTTCTAGGTATAACAACAGTTTCTTGGCTGCATCGCATTATCAACTGACTGGGTATTTAGGTGTCAGGCATTATTCTGAGTATGTTGTCTTTTGAGTGTGTTGTACGAAAGTAACCAAACCTCCAACGACTTTAATGGGTAGCTCTGATTATGACCCCTAAAGAGGAAAGAAAACCTCAAAGGGGTTAAGCTGCTTTACTTTCATACCACAAAACTCACAGGTGGCAAAGCCAAGATTTCAGCTTGGGGATGTGGATCCACATTCCCTGATTTTAACTGGTACATAGCACTTACATCTCATATATTATAACAGATTTATTAAACTGCCTTCTTTGTACAAATGAGGCTAATATATGTTTAATTTGCAGCAAGCTATTGAGATAAGTAGACCAATCTCATCAGAGACAATGTAAATGTTAATATAATTTCTCCACAGTGAAAGCAATAATAAAAAATTAAATGAAATTTTAAAGTTCATGTAGTTGGTAAGCGTGGCCATAAAAATATTCTGCACCTTAGTACATTTGGTATATTTGATAATATATAGGGTTGTGCACAAGGCCTAAAATGCACAATACTTACATGTTTATAAAATATGTGTTCAATCGTGTACTTATATATGAACAGTATCAGAATTATTTAGAAATGGCAAGTAAAGGCAAATGCATCTGAAGACACAAGAGCACAATCCAGTTCTCCTCAATATATATTTACTTTAGCAGAACCTTTTACAATTGAAATGCCCTGTCCTAGGAGGAAAGGTAAAAGACATTTTATAGGCTAAAAGAATTCAGTGCCATATTTCTTGTGAAAACAAAATTCATTGCTTAGTGACAAAAAGGTTACAGGTTTCTTATAATACTCCAATAAGCCAGGTTATTAAAATTTCTGAGCCACTCCACATTCCACAAATACTTTATATATCTGCAGAGGTTTGTGAGGAATGAGATGAAAGATTGTTTGAGCCTGGGCTCTGTTCTTAATTCAGCTGGAGTTTGGTCTTTGATAACCAAGAACTAGTTCTTCAGTCTCCCTAGGCTTCAAGTTACTAGTTTTTATTTTGTTTTTTTTTTTTAAAGAGCCTAAGGATATCATTAGTAAATATTCAAAGGACCTTGGAATTCTGATCAACATTTATTCAATGTTACTTAAAATAATAAAAGTGACTAACAAGTGGTTATGGCTAGCTATGGCACTGAACATCTAGGAATCTAAAACCTACTAAAATGCTAAAAGAACTAGGCAAAAAGAAAGCATCTGGCTTGGTCATTTCTATGTATTTGGTTGTCACAGGGTCTCACAGTGCAACTCAAACTCGTGGTGGTCCTCCTGCTTTCAGCCTCTCCAGCGCTGGGAGTACAGGTGTGTGCTGAGACTTGGCCATTTATTTCTGCATTTGTGGATTCACTCGTTCCAACCTGAAATAATTACAGAACATTATCTCCCAGGCACTGCTATGGAGGAGGGAGTGGTGGAGTGGAAGGAGAGAGATGCGGGGCAAGGGAAGAGGAGGCGAAGGGAGAGGAAGAATGAAAGAGAACTGGGAACTGATGTCCAAGCCTTTGCCCTCAGGGAAATTAGAAACCAGTCAGGAAGCTAGATCTTAAGCAAATGAGTATGACTGCATAATGCCCAAGCGTTGTTAAGTACTTTGGTGTAGAAGAAAGCAGATTATGAGTAGAGAAGGTGTGGAGGAGTGTTCTAGTTTTCATTTGACAGCAGAATTGATTTAAACTGGTTAAACCCGTATCTGGGTTTCCATCCAGTTTGGTGAGAATAGTGAACTGTTGACCAAGTGTATATGTATTTGAGTATTGAGGCTGCTCCAAGCCTAACTGGTGATGTTCTGTAGTACGCAGTTATAAAATATTAAGAAAATTCATTCTGAGCTATATTTACACCCAAGTTTTCAGATAACGAACAATGGAGTTTTACCAGCTGATCTTACAAATGGGGCCGGACTGGAAATACAAATGTGTAAGTCATCATTCAGTGGATGAGGTTTGGATACAGCCAACTCGTTGGGGGACCACTATTCCCAGGGGGCTGAAGGGAGGTGATGAAGAGGGTGCAACCACAGCCCATGCGTCCATCACCACGATCCGAGGAGCGCTGAGGAAGGCATGGGAAGGGTTTAGCAGAGAATGGGAAAATACCAAGGAGATACCGTA
>PVKA01014331.1:38545-52888 GCA_004027165.1 Ctenomys sociabilis
AGGAAGGAAGGAAGGAAGGGAGGGAGGGAGGGAGGGAGGAAGGAAGGAAGGAAGGAAGGAAAAAAGAAAAGAGAAGAAAACAAAGAAGGGCTGGGGAGATGGCTCAGTAGAATAAGTGCTTCCCTGGCAAGTGCAAGGGAAGTTCAATCCCTAGTTCCAAAAAGAAAAGAAAAAGAAAAAAAGAGAGAAAGAAAGGAGGCAGTGCTAAGAGGAATGCTGCCTCCTTTTCGGCACTATCTCTTGGATTCCTTGTACTGGCAGCCATTGTATACACATTTGATTCCATATAGGAAATGATTCCATGGCAATTAGTTCTTCGATGCATTTAAATTACTTTCCTTACCAGAATGTGCAATTCTAATTCCCTAGAGGCAGCGAATACAGAAACTGAGGCATCTTTTTATTTTTTTCAGTACCACGGATTGAACTCACGACCCTATGCTTGCCAGGCAAGCGCTTATTCTATTGAGCTATCTCTTTGCCCCCTCAGAAACCGAGGCATCTTTTTCTTTTCAGAGGCAGTGAGTACAGATAAAAATGTTAACCCTCCAAGCCAGAAAGATCTAGGTCCCAAATCCACACCCAGTTCAGTAACTCATACTTCCATTGGTCAAACTTTGCTAAGTTACTTGCTAAGTTACTTAACATCGCTCTCACAGTTTCCTCATCCAAGACCAAGAGGTTGCCAGTAACAATCTCAAGTACATATTAGGCCTTAAAGAGAATAACTGGAATAAAGGACTGGGGTGCAGAAAGAGTCCCCAAAGTTCTTCCGCATTTTTAGAGAAAACGGGCAACCTCAAAGCAAATCATTGTGATAAGGCAAAGGATAACCTTGAATGGGTCCTCCAGGGGCCAGATTAAGGCTTTGGCCCTGGCTACTTGTTTTGTCACGTCCTAAGCAGCACCCGCTGGATCCCACAGCTATGCAAGCAGGGGTCACGAGGCAGTGGACCCAAACGCTCATGTATTTCGATGACTACAGCATTTTTAGTGCTCTGGCTGATCCATTAGCTATATACTACCTTCTGGTTTGCTGCAGTTCATCTTTTTCTTATGAAATTATTCAATGACATAACCCTACATGTCCCTTGAACTGATTTGATTTTGCAGCCCACGGAGCAAATACTTTTTCCTATATATTTAAAATATGTTACAATTTTTACAACTAGCACTTCACCATATTCTCATTTGGGAAACTTTTATTAATCAAACACTACAGACACAGAGCTCAGGGTCTGCCCTCTTGACCACCCCACATGAAACACCTTAGGGTAGATAATCAAATGATTGCCTTTCAAATGAAAAACAGGCATGGAAAATTTAAGTTATAAATGTGTTTGTTCACAAACACATTTATTCAGACCATTCAACTCTAACTCCATCTGGGAAACTTTAGATCTCAAATATGAAGTTTGAAATCACAAGAATAAAGTGACTAATTTTAGTTGGGCTGTAGTAATAGTTTTTTTGATTGTTTGAGCCTAGGTCTAAACACCCGTCTGGCAAGTGCAAGGATCCAGGATTTATCACTGCTTCTGCATGCTGTGCCAGCCTGCCCTGGGGGTACTGATCCAGCTACCGAAACTGGGCATGGTGGCACACCCCTATAACCTCAGCACTGGGGAGGCTGAGACACGAGGATCACTATGAGTTCAAGCTTTGTAGGGAGACCCTGTACCAAATAAATAAGTATATAAGTAAAAGATTTTAACAATAGAATAAAATAATTTTTCTTTAGGCAATTTGAACTTATAGAGTAGTATCAAAATACTTTCATACTATTAGGGGAAATTACATTTTTTTATTAATGTGGGGTATAAAATGTTATTCTTTAAAAACTATAGTTAGTCCTTTCTTCTTGTCATTCTTTTTGGGAAATGTATCTCATATGGCTTTTTTTCATTCATGTCCTTCATCCTTTTCTCCAAGTTATCAAAGAAATAAGGATAAAAATGGTCACGGACGCCTCCATATTCGTACATGTATCTTGCTGTACAACCTTCTGTCTTTAGACCCTGGCACACTGTATGTGCTTGATGGTACTTAGTGGCTTAATTATCTGCTGTAGAGAAGGTAGAGGCAGCAGAGCCAAGGTCCTACCTTATCTCTGGTTGGAGCACCATAAAATGAACCATACCATTGTTACTTTCAACAAAGCAATGTTCCCAGCAGCCCTCGCTTCTAGAAGCAATGTAGAACACAGTTCCTCCCAAAGAGGCATACATATGAATCTATTCAAACTTCTGGAGTGCCTTATTTTCTGATGCAGTGAGATAGACACAGCTAGGGTATGACACTGTCTCTTCCTGGTTTGATACAGACATGCTCTCGGAGGAACAGACAACATTTTGACACTGTAAGTTGATGAGCCAACGTGCTTAGAGTAGAAAATAGAAAGCATGAAGAATATTGTGTCTTTGTGTCATGGACAAAAATTCTGCTGCACTGGCCCACACCATATATTCCCATATTATTTACAATGAGATAAATTTAATCCTATTGATACAAGCCACAGGGAGCCAAGGTTTTGTTTTTATTTCTCTCTGTTGTTACGGATGTTTTTGTACTTGTGGCCAAAGTGACGTCCGATTACTACACCATGGGAGAAAATAGTTAAAAGGAGACGGAAAGTGCAAGGTGTTGGCATTAGGGACACTGAAGAAATTTGTGCCTCAGAAGCTGGAGGGCTGGATGTTCTGGAAGGAAAATGATAGTAGGCATGTAAACTTAATAAGGAAGGATTGAAGTATTCTACCATGGCCAGGTGACCAGGGAATAGATATAAGACATTTCTACCATAAAGTCTAGATATAGGTGGATGAGAGAGATAATACCTCAGGCCAACCAACAGCTTCTTGGTATTAAAGATGACACAGAAATTAAATTTTGAAAATGTAAAGAAATTAATGCCTAGTATGTTCTCTACATTAGTCATTTATTAATCTCAGTGTTCTCATCAGCAATTTTGCCACCAGTAGGGACAACAAGTGACTCGGGCTAAGCTTGCAGCGATTGCGTGAATATAGCATTTCTCTCTGATTGCCTCGAAGCAGCCGCTTCTGGGGTCTAGTGAGATTCTCCAGGTAGGGAGCAGATGGGAGAAAAGAGTTTGCAGATGGGATTGTGTAACTGTGAGATGCGGCTGTGAGGTGACTTCTAGGCAAGTGTCTACAGTGCTGGGAAGACGTTAAGCTGCTCTGAATTGGTTTTCTAAAAGTACTGATTTTAAATAAGTGCTTCCCTGGCAAGCACAAGGGCCTAAGTTCAGTCCCCAGGTCCACCAAAAAATAAAAATAAAAGTACTGATTTTATTTTATTTTATTTTTATGTCTTTTTGAGACAGGGTCTCACTATGCAGTTCAGGATGGCCTTAAGCTCACTTTGTAGCTCAAGCTGGTCTTGAACTCACAACAATCCTCCTGCCTCAGCCTCCCAAGTGTTGGGATTACAGACATGAGAGGAATCAAAGAAAAACTTATATTTGATCTGTAGCTATTTATAAATAAATATGTAGCCAGAGATTTCTTTTTAATGTATTTTAGTACAGGGTCTACAGGGTCTCACTCTGAAGACCGGACTCCTCGTAGCGATCCTCCTGTTTTCCGCCTCCCAAATGCTGGAATTACAGGTGCGCACCACCACGCCCAGTCTCAATCGTTGTCTCAGAGCGCCCAGGGGCGAGGCCAGAGGATTGAACCCCAGTCCTTGCATCTGCCTAAGCAGTAGCCAGAGATTTCTAAAAGCTCTGTCTTTAAGATAATGTATTTAGATTTTTTCGTTTCATTTAGGTATTTTTTTTTTTTTTTTTTTTGCCAGTAGAGAGGCCTTTGACCTCAACTTTCTGTTATTATATTCTCTCCCTTGAGCAGAGATGTAGTGGGGCGTCGGATGAGGGAGCTCCAGATTCTGCACGGAGCATGAAGCTGGGGAGCCAGGTGTTCACAACAGTGTCTTCCGCTCCTCTCCTTCAATGGCCCTAGAATACTGCAGCACAGACTCTGTAACTCCTCAGTGCTAACACAGAACAAACCACAAGGGAGCTGACGTAACCAGACCTACATTTACAAAGTTAATTTCCAGAATTATAAAGTTCGCTGTCCTCTTGATTATTTTTTTTTTATTTAGAGGCTCTAATATTTTTGAGTTCTTCATGTATTTTAAGTCGTAGTCCTCTGTTCCAGGCCTGGCTGGCAAAATGTTTTCTCATTCTTAAGCTTGTCTCTTCGCTCCATAGTTTGCTTCCTTTGTTTTACAGGCTTTTAATTTGATATATTCCCATGTGTTGATTCCTGATATTCTTTCTTGTACAGTTGGGTTCTGTCCAGAAAGTTCTTCCCTGTGCCTGTATCTCTAAGAGTTTTACTTATTTCATCTTCCAACAGAGTGTTTCTATTCTAGGGAAGTGCTTATTCCACTGAGCCATCTTCCCAGCCTGAGTGTTTCTATTCTAATAGTTACATCTTTGAACCAATTTGATTTTAGTTTAATATCTGGTGAGACACGTGGATCCAGATTCGATTTGGGCAGTTGAATAGCCACTCTTCCTACTCTAATCCAGTTACATATAAAGTTTAGAACTGTTTCTGCTAGTTCTTTGAGGGAACTTGCTGGGGTTTTGATTGAGATTGCATCAATATTTTTGAGAGTAAAGGGTTTTCATTACTCTGTTATGCAAATAAGTCATCAGCAATCATTAGATAAGCCTGGTATTTGAGTTTGCCTTCTGGAGAATTTAAAACATTAATAAAGATCATTTGTTGTTTTCAGAGTCTACAGAAAGAGTAGTTTTACTAAGAGAAATAGACTGGAAAATTATCCCCCACAGAATTACCCTAAAAACTCAATATGTGAAGCTTGAACCAACCAAGTGAATTCAAATTATCTCTTCTGTTTCTTTTTAACCTGTAAAAATTATCTCATTGAGACTTATGGTGCTCTAATTCAATATGTAGTGCATGCCATTATATGTCATGGGCCAGTTTTTAGTTTTATTACCTACTAGACATCAAACTCCATAGAGTGTTTGATATTATACGTTCTTTTCCAGAGTCTAATCCAGTGACTGGAAGTGGAAGATCCTCATAGATGTTTAATGTATTTGTGGAAAAATTCTTCTTGCACAACCTGAAATAACATTATGAGGTAGGTAACTCCTACTTCAAATCCATTTAAAATATAAGTAAACAGAGGTGCACAGGAGTTAAAGGTGGGGCCAGAGAGATAGCTCAGTAGAATAAGCATTTGCCTTGCGAGCACAAGGGCCTGAGTTCAATCCCTGGGTCGTTGAAGCAGAAGAAGCAGAAAAAGCAGAAGCAGAAGCAGAAGCAGAAGCAGAAGCAGAAGCAGAAGCAGAAGCAGAAGCAGAAGCAGAAGCAGAAGCAGAAGAAGAAGAAGAAGAAGAAGAAGAAGAAGAAGAAGAAGAAGAAGAAGAAGAAGAAGAAGAAGAAGAAGTTAAATGTGGGCCTGATGACAGTCTTGATAGAGCTACCACTTGAATTTAAGTATTACTCTAGAAAATCACTCTACTGTATTGTATTTTTTTTTTTTGGCAGAACCAGGGATTGAACTCAGGCCCTTGTGCTTGCCAGGGAAGCACTTATTCCACTGAACCAGCTCCCCAGCCCCTAGATTGTATCTTTAAAAACTTATTTTAAATTGTGGAACTGACCATTAATAATTATGCATATTTATGGAACAGTATATATCGAAGAGATAGCTGCACCGTCATATTGACTACAGCATTGTTTTAAAAAGCCAAGGCATGGAATCAACTTATTTGCCCTTAGGTGGATGAATGGATAAAGAGGATGGATATACAGACAAAGTGGAGTACTGTTCATGTGATGATGTGCATGGACCCAGCCCACATCATGCTAAGTGCTATAAGCCAGCCCCATCCCCACATGCTGCATTAGCTTGCATGTATATGGGCTCTAAGAAGATGAGCTCTTGATAGATGGAGAGTAGATAGCAATTGCTAGAGATAGGAAGCACAGGGAGCGAAAAGACGTGGGTCAAAGGGCACACATTTCAGGCCAATAAGAGGAATTGACTGTGGCTGCTTTTCATGACTCCTCCTCATCTGCCTCTTCCTCGACACAAGCCTGCCACGGAGAGATGTCCAACTGCAACGCAGAAGCCACCATCCTCTAAGAAGAAAGATGTATTTTTGGAATGAAAAGTACTCTGCAACAACAGTTATCTTTCTTGAGGCTAGCCTAGGGTAACAGGTATGCCCAGTGCCAGTCCTGAGGAAGAGGAAAGAAAAGACTGATGGCAAAAGAAAACATGGAGAAGTAGGATTCTACAAGACAGAAGTCAAAAAGGGTCAGACAGTGGACCCTGAGGAAGCTTGCCTTTGTGCAGAAAGCTTTAAATAACTTATTCCTATCCTTGTCTGTTCTAGTTACAATATTCTGCTCACCCAAGAGCTGCAAACCGCTCATACCACACCCAGAACATTTCTCAACATCCCCTGTGAAATAAGAGTATATAAAAGTCTCAGACCTAACGAAGTTCTATGCCTGAAGGTTCACTTTTCTCCTGGTTTCTCCAAGTAATTCAACCACTTAAACCATTTCTACAACATGTTTTATAGGACAGGAGGAAAGACAAAAATAATTGATCACTGCTTGATCATTATTTGAATTAACTAAGGGATTAGGGGAATGCTACTGTATCAATTAAACTTTTTTTTTTTTAAAAAGCACACATTTCTTTACCAATTCATTATTCATTCCTGTTTCTCTTTGGTACAAATTGAATGACAAGCATAGGCACTCGCCTCAGTGACATTTCTTAGGAGAGTGCATTAGCTTTTCCCATGGGGCATCATCATAGATGACCTTTGATAAGGAGAGCTGGTTCCAAATAGCTGTAATCACGTTTAATGCTCAAATTGGCAGCACTTGGTCACTGGCAGCCCCCTCTGTAAGCTGACCCTACTTATCTTCTGAACTCTATGCCCAAGTACATTAGGTTGCATTTTTAAAGAAATAAAGAGACACTCAGGGCCATCTTTAGTTCTGGTTTCTTCTAAAACAAAACCATCCACTACAGGAATTAGCTAAGAAATTATCTTCACCACTATTTTGTAGGATAGTATTTGACATCCCAAACAGAGATTTTTAAATTTCAGATCATCACTTAAGAGTCTAAAAAGACTGATATATTCTCACAAGCAGAAAATCCACCTTCGTATCAAAACATTATGACTTAATTTATAGTCATTGGTTTTACTGGGTATTTTGTTTGATTTTTCTGTAAGAGTTCATAATTTTTCACATTTTCCATAAAAGATTAGTAATTACCACGATCAATATAATAGGAAAAGTATAATTTTCTCTACTCATCAAAAGATATACTAGGAAAATAAATCAACAAATCAAAGTCGAAGGGAAGATATTTGCAAAGTAGATGGCTCATACAATGATGGAATCTAAAACAGATAAGCTTAGTGATATAAAGACAAGTAGGTCAATGAAAGGAGACAATTTTTAAATCTTTTATTTACTTATTTATTTATTTGGTACAGGGTCTCGCTACACAGCTCAGACTCAGAGTGGTCATCTTGTCTGAGCCTCCCCAACCCTGGAATTACAGGTGTGCACCACTGTGCCTGGCTCTGGGGCTAGCACAGTATGCAGTACCGAGGATCGAACCCAGGTCCTCACGCTTGCCCGGCAGGTGCCTAAACCACTGAACTATCTCCCCAGCCTGAGACAAAATATTAAGCATCCACTTCACTGGTGAATGTGTGCAAGTGAATATTAAGGGCAGCAGTTTAGTCATTAGGGAGATACCAGTTAAATCTACACAGAGATACCACTACACATTGACTAGAGTGACAGCAGTTTTTAAAAATGAAAAATTCAGGGCTGGCCCAATAGCTCTGTGGACTGCTTTGTCAAAGCACAGAAGCCAGAGTTCAGTCCCTGATGTGCCGTGTCAGCCCCACATCCAGGCATGATGAGAGGGCAACTGAGACTGGGCATGGTGGCACACACCTGCAATCCCAGCGCTTGGGAGGCTGAAAACAGGAGGATCACTATGAGTCCATTCTAATTGTGAGACCCTGTAGACCCTGTACCCCTGTAGTTTGCTTTCTCCAGAAAGCAAATACAGAAAAAAAAAAAAAAAAGAAAAATGAACAACTGGCTATATTTGTCATTGATGAGATATATAAATTGGTACTATGGAAAAATATCTAGCTGTTTCATGTAAAGCTACACATGGTCAGACATCAGAGGATATCGATGCATAAGAAGTATCATGGTTTGAAAAAGAATTGAAAACATTACCGATCAATGGATCAGATATTTAGCGTGAGGCTACAGTCATTACAAAGCAATAGGGAGCAGAAGTTTATTATTAAGCCCATGGAACTAAATAAGAATTGAGAAATAACTGAAATATATATATTCCCCTCTAACTAACTAACTAACTAACTAACTAACTAACTTACTATATACATATATATATATACATATATATATATATGTATATATATAGAGAGAGTTTATGAATGAATTTTTCAGTAAACATTTAAAAATTTAATGAAATTAAATTTTTGTAATGAAAATAAGCACCTCTATAAAAAAATCAAAGCCTTCTCCTCTTTACCTATCCCCCAATTTTTAACATAATTGGAAGCCCTAGTATCGCTACTCCCGTCCCACTGCTCACTGACACCTCTGTGTGTATCCGACTTTTCAGCTTGCTCCAAGCTGCTGTCACCTCCATTCAGTCTCCAAGCATCATGGCTACCCTGGGAGGCTGCACCGAACTGCAGAGTGCTGCCCACCTGCTAGGCAGTCCCCCTGTGTCCCTGTCTTGTCTCCTCTCTGCTCGTGGAAGGAGCAATTTCTATCTGGAGGTGCACACTTGTTTAGCTTTGGTAGATGCTGTCAGATATTTTTACAAAGGTCTTGCCTTTGTAAAATTGATACCATTGTGGCCAGTCTGTGCCCCTGAGTTAATCTTCCACTAACTCATGATAGTGTCAGAGCTCAGCTCTCACCACCCTCACACACACAGCCGTGTATTACTCAGCCTTAGGTCCCATTTTCCCTGCAAAGCATTGCTGTGGAGAAGTGTGGAAGAGGTCCACAGGCTGTGATTAAGTCTATTATGAATGTTGAAGTACTTATTTCTCTGTGTTTTTAATATCTTAAAATGATTTTAAAAATATTTCTCCCTTTTTTTCTATTACAGTGGAATCATTGGTTGGATACGACTTTCTCTATTCTACTTGCAAGCAGGAGTCCCCGATATATATTTTAAAGTGGTTGCATTTGCACGGCACCCCATTCACTACTTCCCAATACAATTACAATAAAATCCAAATCAAAGTGGCCGATAGCCATCTTCTCTGATCCCATCCTCCACCTGGCCTTCACCCTTTGCTCTCCTGCCACCAGGGCCTCTCTCTGACCCTTGAAAACATTTGCTGTCACCTGACCTGGACTCCTTGCCCCTGATATGGCTAGAAGTCTGATTCTCCTCATAAGCATCTATTCCCCTGAAAGGCATTTCTTTGCACAAATAAGACACCTCCTGGAAGCTTGACCTCCTCATTCCCCTATTTTATTCCACACATAGAATCTGTCCTTTCCTGAGATTCTATGGATCTGGTAAAGGGCTGGTGTCTGTCTTCCCAATATAATGAGGGCCTGTGAGAGTTGGGACTGTGGCTGGTGCTCCTACCTGTTCTGCAGCGCCTGGCACTCGCTAAGCACTCAATAGAATACTTGTAAAGCATTAAATAAAATAGCAAGGCATAAAAAGGAACTGGAGAAAACATTAAAACCTTGTGATCAAGGAGGGTTTTTAAAGAAAGCCACCAAGACGAGGAGCATAATGACAAGTAGATTTGTTTGTGAAACTTCTGTATAGCAGTATTCTCCACAGGCAGGTAAAAGAAGAAAATAAGCATGGCACATGTAATTAATATTCGTAAAGACTCAGCTCAGATGAAATCATGGTTTCAAACTACTTAGAAAAGAGTGATTCTCCTGTTTCAGTGGTACCCAGACAGCCTTTAAACTCAGTAGAACAGTCGTCATCCTAGGAAACGGTAGAATACTAAAGGCAAACAGCCCAATAGGGAAAGAGAGGAAAAGTTAGGAGAAGGCAATTCACATGCTTAAGTTGTTGGTAAAAGATCTGATGATAGGCTAAACCTTACTGACATTTTAAAAATGCCTGTTTACATAGCAAAACACAATTCTGTTGTCTGTAAAATTAGTACAAGTATTAAAGCTTATTTTTTTAAAATTTATTTATTTATTTGTTTATTTGGTACAGGGTCTCTTCACAGTTTAAGGCTCTAGTGATCCTCCTGTCTAAGCCACCCCAGCAGTGCAATTACAGGTATGTGCCACCACACCCGGTTTCAATGGCCGGGATCAACAGGGCATGCCGCACTGGGGATTGAACCCAGGTCCTAGCGCTTGCCAGGCAGGTTCTTAGACCACCGAGCTATCTCCCTGGCCCAAGTCTTAAAAATTTTATTTACTTGCTCTGTAGTCATTTGTGTGGGTAAAATAGGTGTTGTGTTATACAATTTGTGGAAATCTGAATTGTAATATTTCTGGAGGCCAAGTTGCAATGTCCATCCGAACTTTCATGCATAGATCCTCCAACGGAGCAGTTCCTTTTCTAGAAATGGATGTTTTCTGTACATAAACCTACTATTTATGCCAAGATGTCTCCTCCATTACTGCAGCATTCTCATAGCTATGTGGCAGTAATCTAAATGTGAAACAAGGAAGGGAGTTTCAACATGAATAGTAATGGGGTTCAGGGTGGCTCTTTGAAAAGTAATTCTAAGTTTTCTAATGTACAATTATGTCCATCGTGCATTAGTAGAAAAAGCCAATTGAAAATCAGCATGCCTCAAGTCCCTGATTAGGAAGAAATCAGATCTGCTGTTTCAAGGTTCTGACTAATTCTGCCTGAAATGGCAATCATATCTTCTGGGGCTATCTAGGTTCACAAATGTTTCCATCGGAAAACAATTTGTTTTGCAAAAGTTTGCTTTGATTTGCAAACTCCACGTTGGGGGACAAATAGGACCGTAGCCATCTTCCCCACACAAACACAAACACAAGCACAAACACAGCCATCTTCCCTGAGGTTGTAACACAAATTAAACTAGTAAACTGAAGTATCATGATAGTAACCAAACATCAAATAATAGGTGTCCATATTAATTTTCCAAACAGAGAGAGCAGAGAACAATCTACGTTTCTCATGTATTTCTACCTTTTTATTCATCAAGAAAATATTTTATAGAAACCTCACAGAAAAATCAACCTCGTTTCAAAGTCCAAAACTCTGGGACTGAGTCACACCTTGCTACAGTGAAGCAGTAAAAGTATCGTGTGAAAGAGAGTGAGATCCTATGGCCTGCCTGAACCTGTCTCAATCTCTCCTCAGAAGCAGCAGACTTCCACCTTCAAATCAAGGTATCACAGCCCACAAAAGCATTATCAAATCGCTTAAATTTAAAGAAATCTATCACTATCAAATAATTTTACTTATCAAAAGATGCCCTCAAATGGCTGTAAGAAAATACTTATGATGCAAATATCTGATAAAGGACTTGCATCTAGAAGATAGTTTCTACAAAGAAAAAAGAAAAAACAAATAATGAATAATGGACCATGATTTGAACACCTCAGAAATAAGACGCTGAAATGGCCAATGAGCGTACATGACAAGTTTATCAATATCATAATTCGTGCCAAGCACAAACCGAAAGTGAAGAGGGGCCTGCCGCTCAGCTCAGTTGTTTAAGCGCCTGCTCGTGTAAATGCAGTCAGGCGCAGGATACTGTGGTTCAGTCCCTGGTACCAGACCTGCCCTTAAGGCAGCCTGAGCCAGCCAGAAAAAAAAGAATTCCTTCTCAACTTGAGCCAGCCAAGTAGCTTAGCAAATTAAAGCACCTGTAAGCGAGTGCAGGGGCTGGGGTTCAATCCCCAGGCCTGCCTTGCTAGCCCCACCCCTGGGGCATGCTGAGATGGCAATTGGGACTGGGCATGGTGTCGCACACCAGTAATCCCAGCACTTGGGAGACTGTAAAAAGGAGAATCACTATAAGTATGACCTATTAGTGAGACCCTGAACACCTGTAGACCCTTCCCTAAAATACAGGGGAAAAAAGGGAAGTCCACTTTATGTCTACTAGAATGGCTAAGGCGAAACACATTGACAGCCTGTGTTCTGACAAGAATGTAGAACAAGTAGAACCCTCCCTCAGGCAGCGTGATGTGCATGCAAATAGGTTTCCCCTTTTTGAAAATTCTCCTGTGATATCAATTAGTTAAACAATGCTCTATGATCCAGCAATCCTATTCTTGGGTAGATAATAAAAATGGGTGTGTATATTGAGAGAGAGAGAGAGAGAAAGAAAGACAGAGAGAGGAGAGAGACAGAAACAGAGACAGAGACAGAGAGACAGAGACAGATGTAGTTATTGATCTAGATATAGATGATACACATATAAATGTCCTTTGAAGCTTTTTTTCATTATGTCACAAAACCGGAAGCACCCCAGATATCTAATTTATGTATGAGAATTAATGAATTGTGATACATTCATGCTTATTAAGCTGCATCTCAATCAAAGTAAATACATTATTAAATCATTAATAAAATAGAGATTAATATTACAGAAGCACTGGAAGAAGCTAGACACAAAACATTACATGCAATATTAGTTTATGTGGAACATAGAAGTTTGGTGACAGGAAGCTGCTGGGATAAAAATCAGGACAGTGAGTGACTTTGGCAGACACGGGCTAGGGGCAGGACAAGCTTCCCCAGAGGACAGATATGCTGTCTCCTGGGCTGGTAGGATGAAGGTAGATGTAGGTGAATACACACTGTACTTAAGACTTGGGAACTTTGGAGCACATACTTTTGCCTCAGTAAAAAGATTACAACAAAACTAAACCTCAATGGCTGGGGAGATAGCTCAGTGATCTAAGCATCCACCTTGCAAGCACAAGAACCTGGGTTCGATCCCTGGTACCACATGCTGTGGGATCCTAGGAGCACCTTGCTGGCCACTGGACCTAGGCATTGTGGTGCATGCCTGTAATCCTAGGGCTGGGGTTGCTGAGATGGGAGGATCACTACGAGTCTGAACTGGGTAGTGAGACCCTGTATCCAATTAAAAAAGCAAACGAACTCAAGAAAAACTTCAAAACAACCAAGAAAGATATCTCCACTCTACTTTTAACAATGGAGATTATTTTTACTAAGAATTGAATGTTTGTTTATTTGGGGTTTTTTTGTCCGTTTTTTTTTTTTTTTTTTTTAATTTTAGGGAAGAGTCTACAGGTTCTTCAGGGTCCCATGATTACATTGGACTTACAGTGATCCACCTGTTACAGGTGCGTACCACCACACCCAGTCTCAATTTCTGTCTCAGCACACCCTGGGGGCAGGGCTGGCACAGAAGGCTGGGGGACTGAACTCCCGGCCCTTGCGCCGGTTTACAGGCACTTTAATTCTCTGAGCTACGTGGCCCACCAAGAAGTGAACATTTTGTGTGTATTTGTTTTTAGCTAGTGTCTTGCTAATTTGCCAGGTTGTGTAAATTGTAATCTAATTTATGATCCTGTCTCAGCCTCTAGAACGCTGGGATTGCACATGTGTACCCCCAAGATAGGTTGAAAGGTAGAGACCTGTTGTTCATGGATATTTGTTGTATTATCTATCAAACAACATTGTCTGCCACAATTACATATACATGTACATATGTACACATAATATAAATGTGTTTATGAAAACATAGGAAAGTTTTCAAAGTTCTTAGTAGTAGGAATTTATCTTCTCGGGTGAATAAATTGAAAGATGATGAAAGCCACTCAACTCCTCAGAACAATTTGGGGCCTTAGAAGGCAAAGTTACTAAGGCCTGCAAAGCCTTCTCTGAGTTCATTTTATTAAAATGGAAAAACCTACAGGGAAAATTAATATTCCTGTAATAATTGAGAACTGCTTACAGTATATTCTCCTGAAATGACATTTTCTCTCCTATGAATGATGAAAAGAGCAGGAAAGCAACCTTCAAGGTCATCTAATTTAATGTCCTCAGCCAAAGTGCCAATCTTTTCCATAATTCTTACTTTTACAGTGTCTCAATAGTTGTGCACCAAATGGAAAATATGCCTTTACTCCCAAGTAGGGGAGACATGCTTGATGGTCCACTGGCTAGAAAACAGCCTAGAAAACCTGCCCCGGACAGTTTTCTTTGGCATCTGGAGCTCTGTGTGTGTGTGTGTGTGTGTGTGTGTGTGTGTGTGTGTGTGTGTGTGTGTGTGTGTGTGTG
>PVKA01014332.1:0-52667 GCA_004027165.1 Ctenomys sociabilis
TCTCTCTCTCTCTCTCTCTCTCTCTCTCACACACACACACACACACACACACACACACATATTTACATACACTAGAGAAATGTCTGAAGCACCAAATTACAATTCCTTGACCTAAGTCTGACCACATGTTGGGGTCTGGATCTTTTGTTTCCACCTAAGCCTTCTCGGAATCCCCTGCTGGTCAGTCTAAGAGCACTGACAACCTATTTCCTCCTTTGCATCCCTCCTTCCTTCCAAGAAAAAAAAAATGAAAGGCTGAGCTGCATCTTGACCACATGTACAGGAGGTCACTCTGGGTGGAAGCGTCATTCCCAGAAGGGAGGAGCTGGTGTGCTTCCCGATTGCATACCAGGAGGGGACAAATGGCCCCTGCTGCCCCTCTGCTTGGCACTCCCTCTCTTTCCCATGAAGGGGAGATATCTCTGCTCCATAGGAAATTTTGATCTTTCACAGTGGTTTTCAATAAGGCTCTCTATCTCTCTATCTGCCTGTCTGTCTCTGTCACTCTGTCTCTGTCTCTCATTTTATATATTTTTTCACAACATGTTTCACAAACATTTTATTAGAAATATTAGTTAGGCAAATAAAGTTTTGAGAGTTTACAGGAAGAGCAACCTGCAAACCACTGAGCAGTTGTAGAAAGAAGACCTTGAGAGAATAGAAAACTGAGGGCCAAGGGCTCCAGTGTGGCCCTCAAACAGCTGAGGCCACATGTCAGAAGAAAGCTGTTATGACTTCGGGAAAATCCATCCCAGAAGGACCTCAGTTGCCACAGCTTAGTCTATCTATCTGGATATGACTTCAGGTACTCTCAGGCAGGTGGTCTTCTTCTACACAGATAAAGCAAAACCAGAAGACTATTAATGTGACTGAGAGGAGAGTCAGTGCTAGATACCAAGGAGTGGAGACAAAAACAGACCAGTCATAGATCTCCCAATAACCCCTAGAAGCACGGAAATGGTTGAGGCTAAGTCTATCCCCATCCAGCATGACTGGCACCAGTATCTCCAAATAATTAATAGAGAACCTAGCCAAGAAAGACATAGGCTCCTGTGTGATGCTAAGAAGCGCTGCTGAACTTCAACTTCACTCTTTCACCTGGAGTGCGTGTATGGGTTTTATGCTGATCCTTAGCCCACAGTGCTTCACCACTGGGCCCCCAATGCCATGGTTTCAAATGCTGCTGTGAGAACAGCCTGGCAGTTGTGGGTTCTTTGGAAGCTTCCTTGGCCTTATGCCCATAGATGTCATTAGGATGCCTTTCCTGCAGTTAAAATGAACAACAATGTCTCCCAGTACTGACACATGACTCGGGGTGCAAACCCAAACACTGCTTCACAAGCACTCTTCATGGCCTCCAGATAGACTGAAACAGTGTCCTCATTTTTCATAATGTCTTTCCCTGTTCTCGCTCCTGCACTTAAATATTTATGCATCTCTTTCCTCTTTTTGTTTGTGTACTTTCTGATGTTTTGGTCTTAGCATTGTTTTTTTTCTTGTTTTGTTTTGTTTTGTTTTGTTTTGAGACAAGGTCTCATTATTCAGCTCAGGTGGCCTTGAGCCTACTTTGTAACCCAGGCTGGTCTTGAACTCTTAACAATCCTGCCTCAGCCTCCAGAGTGCTGGGATTACACACATGCACCACCACACCCACCATCCAGCCTTTGCACTTCAAGCCATTGCTTGCACCTCACATCTCCTTTATTTAGGAATGAGCGCCCTATGGATAGGTGTAGATTGGTATCTTCCTTTCCTTCCCTCAAAGCCCAGAGCCATGGAACAGTACTCCTTCTCCAGTGTCCAAAAGTGTCTTCTGAGATCTCAGCCCTGAGACCCCAGCACCCCATGGCCAAGCCTTCCTCCCCAGGACAGGAATTTTGACAACAGCTGGCTGAAGTTCAGATCTCCAGGCTCCAAAGAAGAGAAGAAGCTATTTTCTGCTTACTCATGGGGATCCTAGAGGCTAGCAAAATTGCCGTACTCCTTCCTACATCCCATGCCAGGGAGATAAACCAATGCAGCAGCCCCGTGTCTATGCTGCAGACAACCTAGACCAGACATTCCAGGAACCCCAAAAGGCTCTCCCCCAGACACCCAAAGTCCAGCTACCCCACCCCATTGGGGCCCCACTTGGCTCTGCATCTCTGACATTCCTGTGCATGGGTTCCCTGTGCCCATTCCACTGTCACAAACATTTCTAGGGCTCAAGGACAGGGAACCTGCTCTCAGAGTAGTGTCAACCACACAGTATCCAGTTCTCTTTTGGTTATTCTTACCTGCTGTGCAAGTTCCTTTTTTATGGGACACTTTTTTCTTGTTGTTTAAAGTAAATATATTCCGTGCTACCAAAATGCTGCCACTCAGTGAATTATTTATTCAGATTCTAGAAGACACACATTCCTATTATTACTGACTCCCTAGAACCCGTTTCACTGGGTGTGCCCTCTCCTATCTTCTCCAAACTCTATCTGCTTTGGTTTCTATGTCCATTGGAGAAACAACAATAATTTTTCCTTTTTTTCACAGACATATCCTTAGGTGTCATTGAAGAAGCAGAAACACAATTAATTTCATGAAAATAACTAAAAACTATTTTCCTTCCCAAGTTGCCTTCAATTCAATGATGCATTCTATGTTATTTCAGGTAGAAACTATACAACATATGGTCATACTTTAAAAGAATGAAAGTTCTTCTTAACCAGAATTATGAACAATGAAAAAGATGGGCATATGAGTGAGGAGGCCTCCAGCGGTTACATAAGGAGATGACAGAAGTTGAGAATGCAACAGCCAGGATGCAGTGTGGAGCAGAATGTGGAAGAGACAGAACCTCCGAAGTCCTCTGTCAGCCTACAATCTCGTGGACCTTCTCTTTGGCCCCCAGCGAATGCCATCCCTACTCTGGGATGAGCAATTCCCTTACAGCACAGGGCTCATCTTTCAAATGGGGTCTCTTACTATTATTTTAAGATACCATCTTTGCCAGTGGAAGTGAGAGCCAAATTTTCATTTGACTTTTTTTTTTTTTTCACCATCCTTGGAAGGTTAGTAGGAAACATATAAAGGGACACATTTCCTCCAGTTTCAAATCCTATCCCTGAAACAGAAGCTGGAGGATTTCTTCCATAGCCATAGCTGTTCTGGATCCCAGGAATTACCTGGATCTGCTCATGAAACCTCACTGACTTATAGAAGAGATGTCTGGAAGGGCGTCTCAGACAGAGTTCATCCATTCTGTTTCGAAATTTCTAACTTTTCAAGGCCCTTTTTGTAACAATGTGTCTAACAAATTAAAAGATTCTGCTTTTAAAAATACTGTTCCTTTTGAAAATCTGTAACATACGTATTATTGTATGTCACCCCATTTCTTTTTTTCTATTTCTTTTTGCTTCTGTTTTTACTCTTCAAAGTAAAATTAAATTAAATTAAAAAAATAAAAATATCATTCTTACTACAAGTCTGCATTTTGTATCTCTGCTACAAATCTGCTTCTCCTCAGGGCAACGGGAATAAATACAGCAGAATAAAGGAAGGGTCACACTCAAGAAAGCACAAAGATCAGCCCTCCTCCCAAGAGGTCTCGCTACATTCAATTGCATTACATAAGACAATTCTCCTGACAGCAGAGCACTGTCAGTCATACAGCAGCTTGGCACCTTGGAGGTGGTTCAAGACATGTCTTTAAATAATTTTGCAAAAAGATTTGGGAAAGACTAAGAGCAAACTGGTGAGGCACAAGCCCCATGAGTAGGGCTGGCTTCGTGTAACAATGTAGGTCACGTCAGAAAGAACCAGAAAAGCCGTAGGTGGCTGCCTTCCAAGGGTCAAAAATTATTGGTGCATTTTTTAAAACCAGGAACTACATTTTGAAAATAAAAATCCTGCTTATATAATTAATAAGATATTTATTCAGTTATATGCCGCCTTTCACCAGACCTTTAAGCAATAGATCTTTCTCATCTTATTATGAGGCTACAGAGGGAATAGCGTTAAGCTGATAAAATGCTCTGTGGAATTTAGTATTCTTTTATCTGTCCCTGGCCTTTGGTTTACTCAGGGCTTTCCCCCACCGCAACAGTTTAATTACATGTGAGAAGAATCTAAATAACGCACTTGTGTTATAGCATATTAGAATTAAATGAGGGGAAAAACTTTTCATTATGTGGTTTTATTGTTATTCATTTGTACATTCATTTGACAATACTGACTCAAGCTGCCGTGTGTTCCTAAGCTTCAAGCACTTTATATCCCAGAGCTCCATCCAAGAAGCTGCATAATTAAAGGAAAAGAATCGCTTTTTTTCTAATACCATACAGAGATAGCATAATTTCGACAAGTCCTGCTTTCACCCATTATGAAGCCATTTCATATAAATGATAGGCTTTTCCTTGTGAATGAGCCAATTCTTTGCATTGTAGTACTTATTTGGGTGTATGTGTTACAAACACATCAATATTAAATGAAAATCATAGATCAAATAAGTCCATTATATGTGAAGTCAACCCATTAAAAATAAAGGAAAGCCCTTACCCCATTTGCAATCAAAGCATGGAATTATTTCACTTTATTAAAACATACAAACCAGCTTAATTCCTAGAAGAGTTTAGCTAAAGAATTCAGACACTCAAAGAACCATTTGCCCACCATCAACTGAAATGTTACTCTGAGTAAGATTACAAGAGGAACTACGTCTAAAGGGAAGAACATCAGAGAGTTACTCTGTTACTGGAAATAGTCCTCCCCTATTCTGAAATGGGTTTGCCCTTATGACTCTGCTCCCAAGGTAGGCTTTTCTAGCATAAGTAAATTTAGCTTTATTTCTGGAACAAGTAGTCTTTCTTCATAAGTGTC
Organism: Ctenomys sociabilis; assembly: GCA_004027165.1. Classification (NCBI taxonomy): domain Eukaryota; kingdom Metazoa; phylum Chordata; class Mammalia; order Rodentia; family Ctenomyidae; genus Ctenomys; species Ctenomys sociabilis. Next base: position 4,852 of record PVKA01014332.1, read on the forward strand.
ACACTGAGCTGGGCTGATTTAGCTTTCTGTCTCCTTTATACTGGCCCTAGCAAGTTTCAAAATATATGGCCATTCAAAGTAAGTTGTATTGCAACCTTTTCCCATTTAGTTTCACTCACGAAAAAGTTAGAACTATGCAACCCCCAAGTTCTTCAGGGAAACAAAGTCAAAGTCAGGATTCATTGGGTCCCAGGGTGTTTTTAGCACACGACACATGCAAATTCCCAACCAAAAAAATTAAATGAGAGTTTACACACTGAAAATTTCTCACTAAAGTTGAAAATGAGTGAATCACACAGCTCTCTGAGCAAGGAATTAAAGAAATAGGAACTACCTATAATCAAAGCCTTCAAATCACTGAAGATTTTAAGTATGCTATTTGAATAAGAGGTTCTAATTTTTCCTGACATACCTACTAATGAAAAGGCTAATAAGGTCACTGCAAAGCACAAAGTTTCATTTATCGAGTATTTTAAGTTTTTCTTCATGACATGATTATTATATATGTCTGTGTTGTCTTTGCAGATCTGTGTGAGGCCAACTTCACAAAGGCTCTGGCTGATGTCGTTCCTGACGTTCTGCAGAGATTTATTCCCTGACCTTGTACTTTGGAAAGGACAACCTGCAATACTCAAGGAATTGTGAACCTTAGTATTTTATACTATGAGTTATTCTCTGCCGCAAGGGAAGTATTACCAGTGAAAACAAGAGGCCAAGAGACAGACTCTCCTGATTGTCAGTATCCTTGCAAAAGGGCCAGATGAGCTGTAGAATTCAATTTGAGGTTAAAATGGTGACCGTGATACAGTTAGGGCTCTGGCACCTCTTCACTCATTTTTTAAACTCTGTGATACATCAGAAGACACTGACTCTAGAAAGAATCAGCATGTGAAATTAACATTATATTAAATATCATAATGTATATGTGTGCATGTGACATTTGAAAGACTTTTTTCTTTTAATGTATTTTGTATATGTGCGGTCTCACCACACAGCTTGGACTCACAGTGATCCTCCTGTTTAAGCCTCCCTAGTGCTGGGATTACAGTCATGCACCACCATGCCCAGTCTCAGTGGCCAGCTCAGCATGCCTGGGGCAGGGCTGGTGTGGCATGTGGTGCCAGGAATCAAACCCTAGTCCCTGCTCTTGCCTAAACAGGCGCTTGGTCCACTGAGCTATCTCACTGGCAATTAAATGACTTTTTAAAACTATTATTGTCTCAGTTTCTCATCACTGGAACATAATACCAGAAAGCCACAATTCTAAGAAGACAAGGTTGATTCGGGCACAGTTTGTAGAGGTGCAGATGTTCAAATCCATGGTCAGGTGGTGTCAAGGCAGGACAGCAGAGCAGAGAGGAGAGGAGCAGGCCAGAGGAGAAACAACTCATGGTGAAGCAGAGAGATGAGATGCCAAAGGTGGAGGGGAGACCCTTCCCCAGCCCCAGCACTCCCAGTGATCCACCTGCCTTCACCTCCCAACATGGCAATGAGCTGTGAACCCTCCTGTGGACTAAATCCCCAGCAGGTAACACAACCCCAGCCTCCCACCACCTGCCAAAGGTCACTCCTCTGGTTGTGGGTGGCTTTAGGGAGATATCTGGATACAAACCAGAACAATAACAAATCACAAAGAAAATCTGCACCCAAAAGTTTTCAAATTACACTCAAACTGAATTTTTAAGACACGCTTCATATTTAAAATGTTTTCATATTCTAATTGCATTTTTATTTATAGACCCTCTTATTTACATACAACATGGATTAAAGCCTCACTTACCACCAGCGGATTGACTGAGGCTAATCATGTTTGTTTTTAATTTCTTAACTATGTACTGCTTTGTGATGATTTGCTAATGCCAACATACAAGTTGTACCATTTCATTTTCCTGATGTGATGTCTTATAACAATTATCCAGCACCTGCTGTTAAGCACATTCTGTTAGTCACATGCTAGTTTAGATACTACAGGGCTGGGCGCTGGAAAGCAAAGATCTTAAACCTCTCAGGCAAACATAATCAGTGCTCAGGGTTAAAATGGGGAAGCCATTTATAAATTGAACCCTAAGTCACTCCGACTGTTACTGCTCTTAATCTCACTTCTCACAAGAAAAGCCTGGACGTTTCTACACTTTCAAGAGGATAATTGCAAAGAAATACCATGCACTCTTGCAATGTGTGTCCCCAACAGTGTTCTCAGGGCTCTACATATTCTCACCCAAGTTGACCAAGAGCTTTAACTGCTCCCTGGAAAGCTGCCAACACCCACATCTCTCTCTGTCCTCATCTCCCTGCTGTGCTTCAGGTCTTCATACACAGTTGCCTCCTGCTGTTCTGTAGAAATTTTGGCGTACATGTTCACAAGGTCCTGACAGGTTGACCCAAGCCCAGTTCTCCTCCAAAAGAGATGACATCGTGCAGTGAATCACCATCAGTACAGCTAGGAACAGAACTGTACCATCTTGCATACCATTCTCATTCTCTCCCTCTCTCACTCTCACTCTCTCTCTCTCTCTCTCTCTCTCTCTCTCTCTCTCTCTCACACACACACACACACACACACACACACACACACCTTATCCAATTGCCATGTCACTAGTTCAGATAAGAGTGTCTTTAAATGTAGTGTAGAGTCCTTATTCTGAATCTCCCATTCGCTGTTGGAGTTAACAACTTTCTTTAATTCTACAGTCTCATCAAACATTGCATCACAAACGCATCAAACTTCAGGAGAGGAGATGCATCTCTGGGTGGAGAGCATATTGGTGTCTGTTCCCTTTTGCTCTCCAGGAAGATGACCTGCAATAGCCCCAAGTCTTCTTGGGCTTCTGCAATTTATTTGGCATAGGGATAAGCACAGCTCCCTTTGTCTTAGGAGATTTTTAGTTTCCCAATTTTACTATTTTCAATACAGGGCTTATGTGATTAATCTGAACGATGGAAGGCGAATGGGATTGCCCTAATTATAGGTAAGATGTGGAGCAAACCCAGAGAAATCACAGAAATTTTGTAGCAGAAAATGCTACAATCTCACAAGAAAGATATGGGACATTCAAGTATTAATTTAAAATACTACTTCTCTATTATCTTTTCTTTCATTGTTTATCCTTAAATTTTATGAGCTTGTGTAATACAGAAACACCACAGAGCTGTAGATAATGTATACTACATAAAATAAAGAATGACACTATTTTTAATTAATTTTAAAGAGATAAGAAACAATACAGAATTTCCAAACAAGATGATAGGAAATAAGATGGCCTTTCTTAGATTCATATCTGGCTGTTGGGCAAGGTTTTAACTCTTTTGGCTTAGTTACATCATCTGCAAGATGATGCAAGATCACAAATCCCCCTACCTAAAAAAATTGTTGGGAAGCTTCATCCAACAAAATTGATACATTAACTTAACAGTTTTTGCCACAGTGAAAGAAGTCAATAAGCTATTCTAATTTATTATAATATTGCTACTACCATCATTATTATTACTTTACTCCCCCTAAAAAAAGATCCTTCTTGCTTATGGTGACCTTTGGAAAGGATGCAAAATCCTGGATCATACAGGATTCTATATAATCTACTCTCTTGCTTTATAAACCACCAGCAATTCTCTTACCTCCATGCCTCCGACAGAGTGCTCTTCCCCTTCCCTGATGATTTAACCTGTACTCATTCTTCAAGAGTGTTCTCAGGACTGGATATGCCAGAAAAGATTCCTGATCCTCTAGGCTGCTCCTCCTCCTGCCCTGGCTACAAGCGAGCTCTGCGCTGTATTCATCCCAGTCCTGTGACCACTCTTGATGTCACTACTGAAAGCATAGGAAGGAATAGAATATCATGTCTGCACCTTGTACAACAAATAACCACTAAGAAAACAATATGTAATGTATTAATTATTGAATCTGTTCAACTAATATGATTTGAAACTGCCTCATTGCTATTTGTTCTTCAATAAAATTATGAAAATAAAGCATAAGAGATGACCCTCAAGCACAGATTTCAATAAGTAAACAAAGGCCATGTAGCACCTTGGACATTCCCGGCTATCTTTTGAAAGACTGACAATGTAAAGACTTGAAAAATTCAAAGACAGCACAATATTAAAGAAAATCTGATAGTAAAGTCCCCAGGCCATCTTCCACACTTCTTGGTTTCACCTTCTCTATCATCATGTTCCGCTCTCTTTTCCCACCCATCTCCATCTCCAATAACTCCACTAACACCATCAGCGAATTCTTCTTATTGCCAACTACCGGCATCTAAGCTATGTCTTTCTTGTTTGTTTGTTTGATCCCTAATTCTTACCTTTAAATCATCTCTCAAATGAAATTGAATTTTCCTCAAAGACAGTTCCTTCCTTGTTGGAAATTCTTGCAACCTCTGTCTAGAATATAATTGCACATAAATTCCTATAAATAAAAGACAGAGATTGGCAACTAAATTAGCACCATGATGCAAAAATTGCCTCTATCTTCAGTAACAGCAAAGTCTACAGAGGTTTAATCCCAATGTATGTCAAGAAAACAAGAGAGAAATATTTAAGATTTCAGCATATGTTATACAAACTAAAGCAAAAGAAGAAAAGAAAAAACTTAATAGAGACAACAATACAGGTCAAGAAGAATACTGAAAATTACAAATATAGCTGCACACATACAACCAAACATCTAATTTTTTCTTCACAAATTCTTTTACATGATCCAAAACATGAATTAAATTGGAAAATTGTAAATTGCAATTAATAACAGAAAAATGTTCTGTACAGACACAATTGAAAGTATAAGGGCCAGAGAGATAACTCAGCAGACTAAGCACCCGCTTTGGCAAGTACAGGGACCAGGGCTTGATCCCTCGTCCTTCATGCTGCACCAGCCCCACCCCCAGATCATGCTGAGCCAGTGACCAAGTCATGAGTGGTGTTGCACACTTGTAATCCTAGCACCGGGGAGGCTGAAAACAGGAGTACCCCTGCAAGTCTCAGCTGCATGGTGAGACCCTGTACCAAATACACGAATGGAAAGAAAAAGAAAGTGTATCTCCAGGTGGGATTAGATAAGGAAAATCTAAAGTAATACTCAGGGGACAAGAAGACGTATTTTAAGATTTTACACTTCAGAATAAATTTGTGTGCATAATTGACCAATAACAATCTCTATGCACATTGTTTCTATCCAATTTTTTCTTCTATGAGCTCCTCTTTACTGGATTTCTTTATTCTCTTCATAATCTTATTCACAACATAAAAATAATAAGATTTTAGTGAAGTTATAGAGCAGACTGTTCCCACACATTTTAATGTTATGTTAGCTGATTACCCAATAGAGCATATAGGCTATAAAATATCAATACACATATCATTGGGTACATCTTAACGTTTTTCATCCTGGTTCCATTTTCCTAAGAGAGATATAATGTTTTATTTGTTCAATTGGAAAATAACAGTTCCCCTAGTAAATATTTTAACCAAAGTGAGTCTATATATTCCGTACAGAAATAACAACATGACTCAGGACACAACAGTTTCCCATAATAAATTATGATGATTAGTGCTCCTGGACAGAGCGCTTCAGTTCCTGGAGCACATTTGTTCCAGCTCCTTCCATTAATCAGACTGCTTACCTGGCTTTATCATTAGTGCCAGACCTTTCAGCTTGGCACTTAAACCAATTAATACATAATTCAAATCAAAAGCCTGTTTAAAGTTCTCTCCGAGTACCTGGTAGTAACTGGGATAAAAGACCCTAAGCATGTGATTCTACATTAATTCCATAAGTTTGTTTGTAAAAGTAATTGATTATTGCTGACAAGACCGCTTTCTGAAGCAAGGGCGATCTTTGCTCTTATCCTGCATGAAACAGATAGTATTATCTAAAGAGTTTAATGACAGATGTCCACGGGATGAAAAATACCCTGCTGAATCCACATCCACCCTGCCTGAGAGATTTTCCCTAAGTTTTCAATTTATCATGTCAGCCTCTCAGAGATGGCGGTAAAAAGGGGTAAAAGTGGCAAAGACCCTAAAACTTAAAAAATAAAGTAACCCGGGTGACCCATCACCAGCTCCTTCTTCACTGTTCTAATTTTGTAAATGGAGATCAACAAAGACCCCCCCCATGAGGCATTTTTCCCCAAGACTTGTGAGCAGATGTGTCCAGAAGGTGACTCAGAGAACTGCCACTGACCACCCACTGGCCTGGAGAGACACTGAAACAAGTTCAATGTAGCTCAAAAAAGTGCCAAGCACTGGCAATTTTATATTAGCCTCTCTCTGGGTACTCTCTTCCTCTCTCTCTCTCTCTCTCTCTCTCTCTCTCTCTCTCTCTCTCTCTCTGTTTTCTTTTGCTTTATATTTGATTTTTTCTGTCATTCGGCATTTTAGGCACTGCTTGTCACCTAAAGATGATTCACACTCTGACCCAGAACTGTAGGAACACAAGCGCAGGTCACTGTGCCTAACTCTGCTTTTGTTCACTTTCTAGTGGCCCTGTATGCCCCTTTGCATGCCTGGGTGCTTCTGATAATGGGTGGGAAAGGATAAGAATTAATCTACTCATGATAAATTCACTCTCTTTACTACAGGTTCACTTGTAAATGGGCCATGTGGTACACCACCAGCAAAGCTGGCAGGACGGTAACACACTGAGATGCTTCTGGGAAAATCTTTCCCTACTTTAAAATAGGATATAGCTGGGAAAACAATTCTTTCTGCCCTTCGAATGTGTAGGGATGCTAGGAGTTGTTGTGATTATCTTAAAACAATGCGGGTAATGTCTGAGGATTAGGCCCATACAGGAAAGACAACAGAGGAGAAAGACTGGAAATCTGGATGCCTAATAGCATCATTGAGCTGCTCATTTGCCTGACCTTGAAGCCACTTTCTCTCAGAGCTTCCACTTGTGTGAGATAATAAATGTCATTATTCTCTGAGCCATTTTGTTGACAACAAATTTGTCCGCAGCTGAAAGCGTCTCATCTTTTCAAATAGGCAAGGTCCTTGGCTTACTGTCTTCCAAAGACATTTTTCCTGAAGAAAAGCCCCTGCACAATGGAAAAGAAATAGAAACTGAACCAAGTAGAACAATGGAACAATCACACACCCTTATTTTCTAGCTAAATATAATAATTTTATATGCCCTTGCAGTTTTGTAGGAAGACATTAAAATCCCCTTCTGCACTTCTAGTAAGTATTAATCCTCGAGCTGTATTCAGAGAACACAGGACCCCGAATTCCAGTCCTTGGGAAACTCTTCCTGGCCTTGTTTCTCCCTCGTAATATAAATGGAGCAAACAACAAAACCTCCTTAAACTTCAGCAGCAGCAAAAATAATGACAGCACTTACTTCTCTGTTAACATTGATGAGCTAATAACGCATGTGAGAGAAGTCAGATTCTTAGGTTTCGTCTAGAAATAGCAGGACTCGTACTGTAGTTTGGATTTAGAGTGCTCCCCAAAGGCCCATGTGTGCAAGATTTCAACCCTTACCCCTGGGGATGTAGAAAGGATGGAGCCCTTGCAGGTAGGGCTCAGGGAAAGGCCTCAGGCTCCTGGGTAGGCGCGCTGGAAAGGTTCGCTGGTGCCCGGTCCCTCGTCTCTCTTGCTGCTTCCCACGGCCCTGCAGCAAGCAGCCTGCCCACCACATGATCCCTCTTGACATTCTGCCTCAGCACAGGCCCCGCAGCAATGGGACCAACCGGCACAGCCTAAAACCATGGAACCAGAGACCCAAACACACCCTTCTTCATTTAAAGTTATTACCTTGGATCATTTTTTATAGTAACAGAAAGCTTGCTAGTACAGACTAAGGCCACAGGATTTTTTCGATAACAATATGCTAGCTTTATTTGCAGGTGATCTGTTTCGATATAAAATGTTTTTGTACATATTGTATAAAATAAAACTTAGTACATTGAAAATTATAAGGCACACTCAGCAGCTTTACTTACACACATAATCAGGGTGGCAAGATAGCTCAGTGGACTAAGTGCCTGCTTAGGCAAGCACAAGGACAGGGGTTTGATCCCTGGCGCCCTATGCAGCACTGGCCCTGCCCTCAGGCAATGAGCCACTGAGACTGAAGACGGTGGCACCCGCCTACAATCCCAGTGCTGGGGAGGCTGAAAACAGGAGGATCACTTCGAGTCTGAGCTGCACAGTGAGACCCTGTACCAAATACATAAAAAATAAAGATATTTCTGTAAACACATAATCAAAAGGATTAAGCATTAGAATTGCTCAGATATGTTCCAATGAGGACTTTGCTTTCAACTCTGAAGGTAACTTCTAGTTGTCTCTCAAATTAAAGTTAAAAAATATGATTGAGGCAAATCACTTTTTTAATTTTTAAAGAGAATACAAAAAACTTTTTAAAAACATTATAAACCATACATAATTTCACTAAACAAAATGATAGGAATGCAGCAATGATTGTTATACTGTATATCATTATCTTTGAATTAGCTGCTCAGATTGCCAGTAAAATTTATCAGAAATTATTAAAAATGAGAGAGGAAAAAATTGAAGCATTAACTGCTCCTTTCAATAGGCCAGCAGAAATCAACAGGATAATTATCCAAGCTGTATAAACATATACACTTCTCTTTACCTTCCTTCTCTTTTTTTTTTTTTTTTTTTGTCCTTTCCCTCATCCCACTGGATCCTTCCCTCGGAACAGTTTCTTTCCTTTTCACAGCACCTGTAATCTCTAAAACAAAGGGAGAAGCCAGGCATGGTTATAACCACCTTGATCCCAGTTCCCTGAGAGGCTAAAGCAGGAAGACTGCAAACATCAGGTAGTCTGGGCAGCTTAGAGAGAATCACAAACTAGAAAATAAAATGGGTGAGGATACAACTCAGCAGTCCCTGAGATCTAATCCCAGATACACACACACACACACACACACACACACACACACACACACAACAGCAAGGCCAAACACTACTAAACTGTAGCACCACAGAAGTTGGTAGACAATAAAAAATGATTTTAGGTTGTTAGCAAAAAATAAGCACAGGTTTTTACGCTTTGTTTTCATTCGCGCACACTGGGGCCACAAAGTGCATGGGCTGTGGGGAGAAGGCGCAAGTACACGACGCATCTCTGTTCTTCTTGCCTCCTCCATGTCATGGCCTCCTTCCAATTTGCAAAACATCTCTAGAATCTGATTCAGATTTGCATATGATGAACTATTTGTTTACTTAATAGCTTGCTTCAGGCTGGCTCAGTAGCTCATCGGTCTAAGCACCTTCCTGCTAAGTGCAAGGACCTGGGTTTGATCCCCCAGTACCGCCTTCCTTGCTAGCTCCAGAACCCTGGGCAGACACACCATGCCAGCCACAGAGACCAGGTGTGGTGGTGCACTAAGCCCAGTGCTGGGGAGGCTGGGACAGGAGGACCACCATAAGTCCCAGCTGCATCGGGAGACCCTGTACCAAATATATAAATAAAGGATTTAAAAAAATAGTTTGCTTCAGTAAAACCTTAAAACAGGCATTCCACATATATTTAACACCCACCAAATGTCAGGCCATATAGTTTCCTGCCACTACAGATGAATGAAACACCATAACCCTGGCTGGAAGATACTACAGTCCTCTGAGGGGGACACAAAAGTCCCATCATCCAGATATGCCTATAGTACCAAAGAATGTACTGTGTAGACGGGAATGCTAATGCAGTCTGAAGATTTCCATTTGTCCATAATTAACACTAAAATAATTGTTCTCCATAGTGATCTATCCAAAATAAGTGTGGAAATGAGCACTGAAAGATGGACTAGGCACTTAGGTCCTGGGCCATTAACCAGCCAGTGGGGTCTGAGCACAGATCTCCCTTACCAAACCCTGAAGCAAGTTCATACATTTCTTTAATTCTTGCAGCAGGTAGTCTGGTGCCTTACTTAGAACAGGGACTCGATGTCCCTTGAAGGACTTCAGAATGACATTTGAAAAGCCTATGTGCTTCTTTATTCAGCCAGGGTCACGTGGGCACCCCTGGTTTAAACAGTAACTCTGTCATCTTCATATGCCTCTAGTTCTCCTTATTATACAAACTTGCTACTTTTCAGTCTCTTTTTTAAATTTATTTTTAACTGAATGGTTTCACCGAGCTCACAGAATGGTCATGAAAATGAAATCAAATGGCATATGTAAATTTTCTAGCCAAGAGTAGGCCCTCAGTGAATGCCACTGGCCTTTTTATCTTTTCTTTCCCTTTCCTTTGCCATCCCATTCTTCATAAGCAAACATGAAAAAGAAATTTTCAGTTAATATATACAAAGGACCTTTAATGATAACTAAGAACTTTTGAGCCTGCTTTGGATACTGTTAATATTTCATGTCAAACATATTAGGGGTGGGTGGAATTATTTTACAACTTATATTTACCTTATTAAATTATGGATTATAAATTGTTTAAGCAATAAGGTAAACTTATTATGGTAAAGGAAATTATCACACATGCAAATGGAACTAAAATTTCTGTTACTAAAATAAATATCTTTTTATAGTGCTTAAGCTGATTTTTCCATAGCCCTAAAGCTTAGAATGAATATTAATTACAGAAAATCTTATTAAGAGACTGACATGCCCAGATGTCTAAGGAATTCTAAGTTTGAAGCTATTTTAGCCTCACTACATAAATAGGCCCAGGCTAAGGATCTAAGGGGAGTGTCCATTTTTCGTGCCCAGCACACTGCACCCTGAAGGAGCCACTTCAGCTGGCAATGTTGAGGCCTGGCCCAGGTAGGCAGCATCTGTGCTGAAAGCTAACCCCAAACTCCAGAGAGAGGTGGGTGTAATACCAGAGAAGGAACACACACACACACACACACACACACACAGACTGGGTAAGTGTTCTCAGGCAGCAGTGCTGTGCTTATATGCTTTTTTGCAGACAATTTCACAATGAACTTACAAAATAAGCATTATTTCCTCATTTATAGAGTGAAAAACTGAGGTTTTGAAGTTAAACAACTTCCCCAAGGTCACAAACCCAGGTGTGTCTAATGGCAAAGGTTGTTGTATTAATCAGAGTACTTCAGAGAAACAGAACTATAAGAGACAGACAGACAGACAGACAGAGATAGAGACACAGACACAGAGAGGGAGAGAGAGAGAGCAAGGAGAAAACAAGGAAAGAGAAAGAAAGAAAAAGAAAGAGAGAGAGAAAGAAAAGGAAGAAAGAAAGAAAGAAAGAAAGAAAGAAAGAAAGAAAGAAAGAAAGAAAGAAAGAAAGAAAGAAAGAAAGAAAACAAAGAAAGAGGCATTTACTTTGTGCATTGGCTGCCTTGATTATGGAAGCCAAAATGCCCCACAATCTTCTATGTACAAACTGGAACTAAAAAGCCAGTGTCATAATTCAATCTGAGGCAGAAGACCCCCCAACAGACCCCACTCCAGCCCCACCTGGTTTGCCAGTCAGCCATGATCGAGGCACTCCTCACCTTCAACAACCATGGGAATTGCTGTCCCATTGGCTGTACAGTGAAGATACACAATAGCAAGTCATCAGGTGAACTGCCCATTTGATTTGTCATAATTGTTATTTTAAAAACAGATCACTCAGTGGACTAAGAACCTGCTTAGGCAAGCACAAGGACCACAGTTCCATCTCCAGCACCACAAGCCACACTGGCACCACCCGCAGGTGCACTGAGACTGGGTATGGTGGTACACACCTGTAATTCCAACACTGGGGAGCTTGAAAACAGGAGGATCACTAATCTGAGCTGGTAGTGAGACCCTGTACCAAGTACATAAAGAAATATAAGTCAAGTATATATTCCATGAAAACATGAAGTTTCCCTTTTCTCTTAGCTTACACTCCAAGGTAATCAGAATTCTAAAGCAAAAAAGAAGGTGAGCGGGAGATATGATCTACATAAGATTGCTGCTTTGTTCTGGCCCTCAGTGGATTAGATTATGCCCACTGTTATGGTTTGTGTCTAGCTTTCCCCACAAAGCTTCATGCAGTCATTGGGGCAGCTCCTAGAGTTTGTGGTTCATTCATGATCTACTGCTGGGATTATGGGTGTGAGTGCTACACTGTCCCAGGGTGGATAACCTGACAATATGGGGAAGGGAGAAAGACTTGTAAGCTACTGCAGCTTCTGCTCCTCCCTTTGTTCTTTGCTGTTTTCTACCACCACATACTGCTGCCCTCTGCCATGTGCCTCTCTGCCTAGGAGCCAGCCGAATACGAACTGAAACCTCCACAAACTGTGAGCTAACCAAACCTTTCCTTCCTTGATTTTGGTTGCCTGGTGTTCTTTCCCAGCAATGAGAGAAAAGTACCTGAGACACCCCACATTTGTGAGAGCAGATCTTCTTAATTTTACCTACTAATTCAAATGGTGACCTCTTCCAGTGGTGGAGGGGCAATCTGCCCAGACATGTTTCATCAGGCATTTGGGCTTTCCTGTGCCCATTCAGGTTGACATAAAAAAGTTAGCGGTCACAGCTGTGCTCCTAACTAAATTTCATTTTTGCCCATTTGTTTACCATCTGGAGTTTTCTCAAACAATGTTGCTGAAGAGACTGCCAGCAAACTGCACATCACCCATGTGCCTACAGTTAAGAAGCCAGCCAAAGCCTAAATATAAACCAGCCACTCACACAGTTTGCAAACAGTGACACTTTGGAGAGGGATTTTTCAGAGGGAGGAAGCAATATATGGAGTTATACCTGGTGCGTGTCACTTATGTTCTGAGACCACTCTGAGTAATGGCTAAGCACTCTTCCCCATCCTCCTGCCTGCTTCCCTACAATATTGTAGCACTTAACTTCTCTAACTGTTCATGCTCTGTCTCTGCAGGTGGACTGTGGGCTCACTGTGGACCAAGACTGGGTTTTACTGCATTCCGCTGAGGCCACTAACACACAATCAGAGCTGGCATGTGAGGGAAAGCCCCATGTCTGAGGGCTTCCCAGAGGGTATCTTTAGGGAAGCTCTAGGGATGAACAAGATTAATTAGATTCTAGGGCTGCTTAGAGAGTTCCACAGTAATGTCTTCAAGTATGCTGAGCCAGTTGCTCTAAGGGAAGTCCAAGAAGTTGGGAAATGTTACCTCCGGATTCCACTGAAATTTACACTGGCAGTTTCTCCCAAGAAAGTAAACACGGCCAATGATGGCTCTTGGGGAGAGCATCACATCGGGGAGGGTGGGACTTTTTTTAAAAGAAAAAAGAGCTGATAATCTTGGTAGTCACCCAACCACTTTCCTCGTCTTCATGTGCAAGCTGTGTGTCCAGCATGTGACCTGAACAATCTTAGCCACATTTCCACTAGAACCTTCCTTTGCTTGCCTTCCTCTGACCAGGAGTTCTGCTAAGAACTCAAAAATCAAAAGTAACAATGTGTGGATCCTGCTCTTAGGGACATTCCAAGTTAGCAGACGAGCTTTTCATGTTAACACAATGTAGGAAATGGGATGAGAAAGACATGCATGGGATTCTGAGCCTAAGAGAAAGCTACCCAGGCAGAGCTCTGAGGAATACATGAAAATGAGCTACACAAACATGAAGGAAAGGAAATGCCAGAAAAGACGAACAGCATGAGGGAAAACCAAAATGTTTCCTTTCAATAGAAGGAGAGATAAGAAGGTAGGTAGGTATGCAGGAGCTTTGTCAGCCTGAAGAGGCCAGGTTCAACTTCACCCTGTGGTTTAAGAACAGCCATTAAGAACATCTAACAGGGGCCAGGGAGATGGCTCAGTGAAATAAGCGCTTCCCTGGAAAGCGCAAGGGCCTGAGTTAAATCCCCGGTTCAGCAAACAATAAAAAAAAGAACATCTAACAGCTGTTCTCAAACCACACAATAGAGTACTACCCTGACAGATTTGAGACATTTGTAGCAAAACAGATTCACCTGGAACAAATAATGCTGAGTGAAATAAATGAGACACACAAGCTTAGCGACTGTATGATAGCTCTCCTCTGAGTGAGAAAAAGTATAAAGAGTGATAAAGAATGGATAGAAGGGGACAAAGAGGTGGGTCTCTTGCAATAGTGAAGTGATGCAAGGGGAAAAGTGCAAGGGGTAAGGTGGGGGAGAAGGGAAAAGAAGTAGAATAAAGATAAGCCATGTACACATGGGAAATTGATAACCTCCGTGTAGATGTTATATGACATAACGTGCGCTAAGAGGAATAATACCGGTGAGAATTAAAAATGAGATAGGGAGACTGGATGGGGATGGAGGAAGGGAGAAGGGGAAGGGGATTATAAGAAAAAGAATAGAGCTGTGATATGTATATATAACCCCTGTCTAAGAAGAATGCAAACTGCATAAACTGCAAGTGTGCACTAACAAAATAAAAGATTATATTTTTTTAGAGTAGAAATACACACACAAAAGAACAGTCATTAGGACACATCTAAGCTCAAGAGGGGCAAGGTCACATGTGCGTTCTTCAGTAGATCATTCTGGCAGCTGTAGGACATTAAGGGGCTATTATAGCAATCACAGAAACAGATAATAAGCAGAAATTGAGGTTGAACAGAGGGCAGGATCCAGAAATATGTAGGAGGACTTAGAAGGATCTAGTGACTGATTGGAGGAAGTGAGAACAAGATAGCAATGTCAACATAGGTCACTGTCACATCACTGACTCCGAACAGAACATGGGGCACGGGTGGGGGTAGGGAGCCTGGCAGCGGGGCAGGCTTGGGCCAGAGCAGGACGGCTCATGAGTGCTACAAGCAAACACATTTGTTGGAGATGTTTTCATTAGTACATACTTGTATTGTGTAATAATTGCACTCATTGTGGGTACCTGGGCTTTTTCAAGGTCATGCAGAGGCCACAGAACAGAAGGAGCAATTTTGAGAGCAATCACCCTGCAGTAATCAGAGGTTGAAAACTGGCAGACATGGGCCCCATCCAAAGACACAGTTTGCCTTCTTGATTGTTGACACATACAATCTTCAAAAAGACCTTTTAATCTATCTCTCCATTGCTAATGTGAAAAACATGAGCTATTTTACTTCGCAAATTCCAAGTTTATGACTCCTCTTGAAAAAGTGAAAGATCTGGCTCCGCCAAGCCCACTTTCTGTGGGCACCAAGTCGTGGAACTAGGCAGCTGTCACTTACTGAGCAGCTGTCACTTCTTTAACTTTGGGCACCTTTTGCTAAGACCAAGATCAGAGGCTACCTAACATCATTGGAATGAAAAGTAAAATATTCAGCATTTCTGAATTTCTGAATTCTACAGGGTAATATACTTACATAAGCTCAGTAGTCATTGAAGCAATGGTTTAAGAAAATAAATGCTTAGGAACGTATTCAGTTTTTGTTTAATACAATAATATGTCTACCCTGTCAGTTACCTCTGAGTATTGACTCTATAAACCACCAGGTATTCTTCATAAAGATTACTGAAAGTTTGGGGATAGACAGGCATAAAATTATTGAATATGGGGAACTTAATAAAACCTATCAACTATTGTTGAACTCATATCATGTTGTTTTTGAAATTCTGTATCATTTCTAATGTTTTTTTTATTATTTTTTTACTTTCTTTAAAATAAAAATTAAGGCCCAGTGTGATAACTCAGTGGAATAAGTGCTTGCCTGGCAAATGCAAAGTCCTGAGTTTGATCCCTGGTACTATCAAAAAAAAAAAAAAAAATTAAAAAGCTATCAGAAAACCTCTCACTATACATAAGATGTGGTCAAAAACGCTGGGAGGGTTTAAATTTTTAATTTTATTTTATCATATGTTGACAATTCATATGTTTTATAATCATCTTGAAGAGTGGTTACATTACATAATATGCCTTGTTTTCTTTTTTTATTAATTCCCTTCCCCTTGCCTTTTTCTCCTCTCTCCTCTTCTGGTTCCCCTACCGCCTTTTTTTGAATTCGTTGACACTATCTTAGCACGTATTAAGAGGCATAACATTCACCTTAAGTGAGGTTGTTTGGGTGCTGTGCAGAGCGCACCTCCTCTCCCTGCCCCTCCTATCACCCCCTCCTTGTTCCCTTGGACCACTTTCCCTTGCCTCCCCTAGTCCCTTTCTATCCATCCTTTATCATCTTCTTCTTTTCTATTTTTTCCTCACTAAAATGAGATACCATATAGTATTTAATCTTGTGTGTTTGATTTATTTCACATAACTATATATATTCCAGATGTGTCCATTTTCCTACATTTTCCTCAGGTCTGTCATTCTTTATAGCAGAGTAGTATGCCGTGATATAGAGATACCATATTTTGTTTGCCCAATCATCTGTTGATGCATATACAGGCTGCTTCCAGGATTTATCTATTATGAGTTGTGCAGCTATAAACATTTGTATGTAAGTACCACTGTAGTATGAAGATTTAATCTCTTTGTGGAAGATACCTAGCAAGGAGATATTTGGGGCACATGAATTTTCTAATTTCAGTTCTTTCTCTTTCTTTTTTTCCATGTTTTTAAACATTATTTCCTTTGGCTTAATTTTTAGAAAACACAGTTATCTCAAAAATCACCAAGTTTGTGACACACCATGTAATTTCTGGAAGAAAACAGGATAAATGGAATTGTTTCAGCCTTAGTAATACTTCTATGCAGCCACATGAGACTGAAGCTTCATCCTGTGGGATGTCAGATGCTGAGTCCTTTCATAAGAGAAAAGGACAGTGCCTATGAAGGTCACAAGACTTCTCCATATACACTGTCATATACATTACAAGCTACAGAAATTTAATTCAGTTCTTTGAGAAATCTCCCTCCATACAGACTTCCATTATGCTTGTATGAGTTTGCATTCCCACCAATGGAGAAGAGCTCCTTTTCACACTACAGTCATGCCAGCATTTGTTACTCTTTAATTACCCAATGAGGGCTACACTAAGGCAGAATCTTAGTATGCTTTTAATCTGCATTTCTCTACTGACCAGAGATGATGAATATTTCATCATGTATTTGTTGACCATTTGTAGTTCTTATTCTGTGAAATGCCTGTTCTGTCCTCTGGCCCATTTCTTGCCTATGTCTTTAATTTTAGGTGGTTTCATTTTTTTAGTTCTCTGTATATCAGCTCTCTGAGCAGTACCTAGCACAATTTTTCCCTATTCCGTAAATACTGGATGATAAAAATGGGTAAAACACTTGATATAGCCATAGGAAACAATTTGCTAAACAGAGCTTAATCACATAGGAAATGGCATCAAGAATCAACAAATAGCAAATATATCAGGCTAAAAATCATCTGTACAGCAAAAGTGTAAATCAAGATTGGGAATGCTTAAATTTTAAAGTTTTATAATAAAAGACACATTGTCATTAATCACCCTCCACTAATTTCTTTCATTTCAAACATGCTTATCCCACCACATTGTGGCGTGTGAGCTGCCTTCTCTGGATCTTCCATCATGTGATTTATGGCCCTCCCTCCACATCAAATGGTAGTGAAAAGTCAATGTGAATAAATTCAGGACACTGAAGCAGCCGCAACAGCATAGCTATGGACACTCATGAAAGATGAATTCCTGAACTATTTAAGCAAGAGGCAAGGATTGTGGGTTAAGTCTGCTTGAAGTGAAAAGGATTACTTTGAGGAGGATTCTTGGCAATGTTCTTATATTGCACAAGTATTTTTAATTTAAGCATTCACCATATTTTTCTGTGGTGCCTCGTGTACTTCACATATTTCGATCAAATTCTACACATTCAAATAATAAAACTTTGAGTGCATGAGTGAGACCGCCCTGGCTGCAGGATCGTCATCCGACCCAGAGCACAGGCCTGGTGTGTAAGCGAGACCGCCCAAGGCTGCCAGATCCTGAAGTGAGCCAGAGCACAGGCCCAGCATGCAACGCTTCAGCAGAACTCCCTGCAAAGAGGCTAGAGGCAAGAACCACCCAGCTGATTCAGGACCAGAACATCTTGCCAGAGTGACACAAAGGAGTTCACCTCAAGGCTGCAGCAGGAAAACGTGGAGACAGCAGCCAGACCCAAGCCACACCCACCTGGAGGAGTCTGAACTTCATAGATCTGGACCTGGTGCCAAGGTAATAACACTATCTAAGCTCTACACCAAAGGTTAAAAATCAGTGGTATATAAAATGACAAAGAGAAGGAACAAAAAGCAGTCTCAGGCCCCAAGTCCACCCAGTACAAATGCAGAAGACACCAGCATAGAGGAAACTGGAAATCACACACTTGAAATCTCTGAAATAATAGTGTTGGAAGTAAAGAAACAACTGCAGAAAGGTATAGAAGAAATCAAATCAGAAATAATTTCTGAAGTAAAAAATTAGTCATAACTATAATCAAAGAAGTACTAAGTGCTGCTAAAGAATACACTGATAAAAAATAGACCAAAATATAAAAATGATGAAAACCCTGAATAAGCAATATAGGAAAGACATAGAATGTATGAAGCAGATCCAAAGTGATATACAAAAAATTAAAACCTCAATCACAAGCTGGCAAATCTGTTTGAGTGGAAGTGAAAATAGACTCTCTGACCTTAAAGACACCATTGCAGTTAGTGAAAAAGTAAGCAAAGATCTCTTAAAAACAACTAGGATGCAGGAAAAAATAATTCAACACCTGGAAGACAATGCACAGATGAACAATGTGAGACTAATAGGTATCAATGAGAAGGAAGGAGGCAATATAATTGATATAAAAAGTACTATGGACAACCGCTAGGAAAATAACAAGGTAGAAAGTATTAATTATTGAATCTTTGATGTAATTCAGGTATAAAAAATAAGATACGCAAACAGCTATAGTCTCTTAATTTACTGATAAGAGACATACGGTATAATAATGTCTGTAAGTATAATATCATGTATACACCTTTTATGATACCAATACATTATGAAAACAGTTTGCAATGTATTAATTT
The DNA here is from genome assembly GCA_004027165.1 of Ctenomys sociabilis. Lineage (NCBI taxonomy): Eukaryota > Metazoa > Chordata > Mammalia > Rodentia > Ctenomyidae > Ctenomys > Ctenomys sociabilis. Next base: position 23,695 of record PVKA01014332.1, read on the forward strand.
ATGAAATCCATCTTGTCAATGTATATTAAAACTGTCTCATCGATATTTGTACTTCAATAAAACAAAAGTAAAATAAAAAAAAAAAGAACATGGGCAGAAATAATAGCAGAAAACTTCCCAAGTATGGGACAACAATCTGACATTCAGTAACTGAACCATATAGAACTCCAAATAACATCAACCCAATTAAAACCACTCCCAGACATATAATAATCAAGATCTCAGAAAGTTAGCACAGGAACAGTATACTAAAAGCCACTAAAGAAAAGAAACAGTCACATTTTAAAGGAAAACCCAGCAGAATAATGGCAGATTTCTCTGCACAAACCATCAAGTCAAGAAAAGCATGGAGCAAAGTACTTCAGATCTTGCAAGAAAACAAATTCCAACCCAGACTGATACACACTGCACAACTCTCTTTCAAGTATAATGGAGAAGTAAAATACTTCCATGACAAAGAACAACTAAAGAATTTCATGACGACAAAGCCAAGCCTACACAGACTACTAAATGATGTTCTAGAGAGGAAACAAAATTATCACAACCCCATGAATGAGAATGGAAAGAACCCACCAAATAGGGTAAACAATTAGACAGGAGAATAAGAGGTCTACAATAGTAGTCTTTCAGTTATTCTTTTGTGTACAGCAGCAAAATATTTCCATCAGCACACTCTACAAATGGACTTCTCTTGCACCCTATGGGTCATGATTCCATATGGGACTACAGGGTGGATTTCAAGGAAATAGCTGTAGCTCAGTCCCACAAGTGACACCTGGCCACCAGTAAGTGTCATGGTCATTATCTATGTCCACAACGCACTAGAACTTTGTGCGATATCCTATCCCCAAACTGTCAGAAGTGATGGTCATTTATTTGTCATTCCAGCATTTATCTTATGTTTTATTCTTAGTGTTTCTTTACTATCATGAAACCTTTTTCTTAGTTCAAATGTTTTGAAACATTTAATTTTAAATTAATTAGTATTTAATTTTCTAAATATTGCTTAATCTTAATTTTAGTTTTAAGATTTATACTATATCTTTGAATTACAATTTATCTAAATGACATTGCATGATATCTTCTCCTAGTAATAGATACTTTAAAAAGTATATTTCCATTTTCTGTTGATTTTACATTACTTCTTCCTTGTCTTTTATACACACATACATACACACATATGAAAATATACATGTATAACCAGACATAACATTAGTACTGTTTCATAGAAATCTTGAATGACCTTTTAAATAATGGTTCATCTAATATATTTTATATAGTCCTGCATAACTATCACTTTGAGAGCTCTTTATTGTTCATCCTGGAGCAAACTGTAATTTCTCTTACCTTTTGAATTATGCTCTTTGTTATTTCCTATATGCTATGTCTGTAGGTATTAAAATATTTTAAGTTCATATAACTAGAAAATATTTTACTTTTAGTTTTCAAAAGTATGTTTGCTAAGTATAAAATTCAAAGGGGATAGATTTTTTTTTCTTTCAGTCCTTTAATTAGTCTAGTTTCTTACACACTTGGTCCTTTTTTTTCTTTTTAATTTTGTTCTTCCATAGCTAATATTTTTTATGTATGTGCTTTAATCATTTTTTTCTTTACAATAAGTTTTGGACAATTTCAAAAAAAATAATAAAACTTCATTCTTTCAGATATAATAAAAGATGAACAACATAAAACCCCACGCTAATAACAATGGAAAAATATTTAGTACTCTGGCTTTTCTTACTATTTTATCTCAGGAAATTGGAAGTATTACTCCCGAGCTGTGATAACAATATGTGGTCAGTGCTTTTAAATGCTCTTTAATTTATTTCAGTAAAAGATAGATCGCCATGAAAGCCTCAAAATATTTTTCTTTGCATTGAACACTCCTTCTTGCCACCTTCTGTAGCAGCTCCAAAGGCACTTTCCTGTTAGTGCTCCGAGTCGCACTGTCACAGCTGCTTCCGTACCCTGAATCAGTTTCAGCCTTTGCCTCATATGGTCATTTGGCCTTTGGGAAAAAGCCAGAGGTCATTCTGTGCCACAGCCAGTGAGTAAGGTGGATAAGAAAACACTATAACATTTTTGACAGAAATTGCTATTGACACCTGATACACAAGAGGTGGTCAAAACATATGTGACTCTTGGTCCTCTTTCCATTAGTAAAACCTCAATCGGATGGAGAGAGAGTAGAGGAGGAGGACAGGAGGACAGGCAGGGAAGCCAAAACAATTAAGACGCGTTAAGTACATGTAACAATTCCCCGTGATGAATGTAATTACTGCGTACTGCAAACATGTTCTAATGAAAATTTGAAAATTTAAAAAATGGCGAATGTTTAAATTTTATAGCTTATTTCAATAAAATATATATTCCTAATAATCAATTTCAAAATGTTCCCTCTCGATTTGAACATACTTTTCCTATCATCCTTGACATATGTGTTTTACTGTCATAAAATTTTAAATTCGAACATTCACTTTATCTTTTGTTCACCCTTATAATTTGATGAATTTATTTCATATTTAACTGGGAATTATCTCATAACTCTAGCTCAACAGTGTACCTTTAAAGTGCCTTATCCAATACGTGAGACAACAGAAAATCTGGATACACCAAAATCCATGCTTCTCCCAAGTTGTCATAGCTAAACCTTGGTAACAGCTCAAATGCCCATCAGCTGAGTAATGAATGAACAAAGATGTGCAGTATTATTCAGTTATAGAAGAGATAAATCTGAGGCTTTTGTAGGTAAATGGCTACAATTAGAGACCATACTCCTAAGTGAAATAAATCAGACCCACATGCACAAACATCATCTGTCTTGATAGTGGAAGAACCTGAGAGACTAAACAAAAGCTAAAAGATGCAATAGATATTGTGAAAGGGAAAGAATCTGTTGAAAGGGAAGGGAGAACTGGGATGAGGAAAAAGATGAGAAAAAGAAATGGAGAAAGAAAAAGAGAAAGAGAAAAAGGAAAAGATATTTAGAGAGCATAGTTTGGCTAATTGCACTGCTGATTTCTACTGATCTACTAAAAGAAGCAGTTAATGCTTAAATTTTTTTTCTCCTTTTTAATATCTTACAACTTTTTTATACCAATATTGCACGCTTACATCTGGTAATCTCAACAACTAATTTGAGGACAACATTATGCAATATAACCACCATGGCTGAATTCCTATTATTTTGTTCAGTGAAATTCTGTATTGTTTCAAATGCTTTTCTTCACTACTTTTTATCTCCCTGGTCTTTGTTTTTGAAAAGACAAAAATGTTCAAAAAAAATCGTGTTTCTGCATAAACTTACTTCAGTCAAACTGGTCAATTTTTGTTTTATTTTCATTAATTTCTTTACATCATCCCCAAAAAGAAGTTTGTAAAAGGTTCAAAAGAAGAACCCGAGTAATGGAAACAGAAAGGCAGACAAATAGCTATTTGGCCAGCCATTTATCTTTCCTTTTGTAAAAGATCTGTCTCCTTCAAATCCATAATTACAGGGAAGATTTTTTTAATTGTGGATGCATTAGCCAGCATATTTACATATCTTTTCAATCTAGTAATGCTGTGAAGGCAATTTTATTATTAAAAGTCAAAATGTAAAATAAATTAGTTGTTTTTAACACTTTTGAATGAGCAGATTAATTCTATTACAATGTTTCAGAAAATAAATAAAATGCAAATCTAGTCTTTGCAATTTATCCTTCAATAACAGCTTGTTAACAAGGCAGGGAAGGAACAGGTGAATGCTGAGCAATTTCTGTAGCTGAAATGAGCACGATACCAACCAGATGGGCTGGCCACCATATCCAAGAAAACAATTCCAGGCAGCCTGCAGGTGATACAACTGCCCAGGCTTATTTGGGGACAGTAAAATTTCTGCTGTATTTTATCTTAACTCAAGACTTAATTCATACTTGTCAAAAAAGTTATAAATGAGGACAGATTACTTTGGCAGCAACAGTAACCGTTCCAACTCACCATAAGTTCAACGTACAAGCACAGTTTTGTTCATCTTAAATTCTATGGTTTTCGTAACTTCATTTATGAATGTCCTTGGAATAAGGAGAAAAGAAACATAGTAAGACACATTCCCTTCTAACTTCTCAAATTAATTCCCTGACATACAACTAAATACTGGTGTTCAGAATCCTGCCCTGGCTGAGGCAGGGTATGGTAACGCTATGCCTCCCCTTCCTTGTCTTTGTCTGGTTTCCCCCTAAGAAGTTACAGCAAAGGAGAAAAAAACACACATTCTTCTGAAATCCATCTGCCAGATTTTTTTCCACCACTGCATGCCTATTCGATATATATAGGAGGACCACGAAAACAAATTAAGACTTACATTGATATCAAAGATATTCAAAAGATCATACAAAAAAGTAAAGTGCAGCTCTATTTTGAGACTATTGTTACTGTAAATGATTACAGCATATGAAATACTCATCTAGCATTCTGTCTTGACCATTTTCCTCCCTGCATTAAGTTATTTAAATGAACCCTGTCTCTAGCATAATTTTTTAAACGTTGCCTCAGAGAGCCATGCATCTGACAGCCCTTAACCTTCGATGCCATCGCTGCACACCGGAGACCTCGGATGGTCAGGGTCCCTCCGGTTTGCTTATTTTCTTTGCTCTGATCACGCTGCTGCTCCACAGGGAAATGTCACCTTGCATTGCATTAGCACGGTGTAACCTTTTCTCGCATTCCTGGTGACGGTAAATCATGATAACTACCGTCAACCTTAATTTTCTGGTACTTTACACTAAATCAGAGAAATCGAGTATAAAATGTTTCGCCCCACTTTCTTCCGGCATAAGAATTTTGAGAGCTGATGCAGACTTCGCAAATTGATGGGAATCACCCCTGCAACTTCCAGCGAGAGAAACTGAGGCACAAAGGCAGCGAATGACTCATCCTTGAACACCCACATCATCAGCGGCAGACGCCGGCGTGGACACCAGCTCCAGCCTGCCAGGACGCAGCCTTCCACCTCCCAGCATTCTTTTTTTTTTTTTTTTTATGGTTACCACTAAAAGCTCTTCTTTATTTCTTCAGACTAACCAGTGCTATTGTAGAAACGACCCCAGAAAGTCCCCCAATAAAACTTCAAAATAAATACGTCAAATTTTATTTTTACTGGAATGTAGTTTTTACATTAAGAAATTATATATATATGTATATATAATATATGTTATATTATATGTCACATACATCACATTATATATGTGACATGTATGTGATGTATATGGTGTATATGCCATGTATAATATATGTTATATTATATGTCACATACATCACATTATATATGTGGCATGTATGTGATGTATATGGTGTATATGACATGTTGTTGTAATATGTATTTATATGTAAGTAATCATTGACTTTTATCTTCAGAAAAGAATGCCAAGTTAGTCTCATATTTGCCTACTGGATCAGACAACCCCATCTGAGAAATGCTAATTCTCACTGCTATCTGTGACTTCAATTATTTGCTCAGTATCAGGACCCCTGGCAAAGCCTCTTGTTTTATCAACAGCATTCCTGTTACCTTTGATAGGCTATTATCAGATTCACTGTCAGATAAAAAATCCTTTTGCACCATCTTTTCCTCATCAGCTGTCCAAGAATTAAAATATCCTTTAATTAGCTCTATATCACCTAAATTTGCATCAGGTTTCCAAGTATCAGATCTGTAAATCTCTTCCACCTTCCCATTCACTTCAAAAGAGAATTGAAAGTACTCTCTCAACCACAAATTCTTTGAGCTCTATTACTTTGACTTTTTACTGTTTCCATTTTCTTCTGTCTCTGTGTCTCTATCTCTGTCTCTACCTGTTTTTCTTCTCTCTTCTCTCTCTCTCTTTCTCTCTGTCTGTCTCTGTCTGTCTCTCTCTGTCTCTCTCAGCTCTAGCAGGATGAATTTTGGTATAGTGTAGCATAATATAATGTAATTTTACCTATGGCCTTTTTTTTTTTTTTTTTTTTTTTTTTTTTTTTTTTTTTTTTTTTTGTACTGGGGATCAAACTTAGGCCGTTGAACTTGCATGATTGGACGTACTGGGGCATGATTGTTCCACCTCAGGGGCGATGACCCGCCCCATAGTGACTCAGCATAAAAGGAGTTGAGGAAGGCTTCTCCGCTGCCTGCCTGCCCGGCTTTATTGGAGAAATCCGGGTCTTCATCAAACTGGCTTGATGCTTGCAGCCACACCACTTCAAAGGATGTTCTGATCTTCACCATAGAGCACCATTCTTCGCAGTCAGCATAGAAGGAAGAGAGGCTTGATGGAGGCCACAGCTGTTGATCCTCCTCTGCTTTTTGTTGTTTTCTGCCACCATAAACTGCTGCCGTTTCCCTTGCAGCCAGTAGAGTAGAAACTGAAACCTCCACAAATATGAGCTAAGTAAATCTTTCTTTCCTTAATTTTCAGTGTTGGGTATTTGTCCCAGCAATGAGTAAAAAGTAACTAAGACAAAGAGTATAGAGTAATAGTGGCAAAATCATACACTTGGATCAGGCTGAGCTTATCAACATGGGCTCATTAAGTTGAAATTTTGAACTTAATATTGCAGTGCATAGGATAAAAAAGGTTTTAACAGTTTATTTGCCTGTCCCACCATGAAATAGTTAGAGCTATCTTATATTGCCTGGTTTACTATTCATGAGGCCATTCAAAGGCTCATGGAAATGGGGATGCTGAGTGGATATATCTATTAATCCTAATCGCCCGCACTGTGGCAATCTAAAAAATGTGCTCTTCACTGACACCTTGAGAAGCAGATTCATGACGCAGCACTTACAGCCCTGAAGAGCCCCTGCCATTGCTCATCTCTACATGCCAGACTTACAGAGGGGACCAGAGCTCTCAGCTAGGAAGCTTAAGGGCAGCTGGTTCAAGTGTTCCCCAAAGTGGCAGGAGAAAGTGTCAACATACTACTGACAAAGACCAGGTGCATGCATTTACTGGAATGGATGACAGAAGAGAGTCCCTAGGTGCCATATTCCAGAATGACAGGGACCTAGAGAATTTGGTTCTTAGGACTGTGTTCATAGTACTCAGAAATCCAGACACTCAACACTTAAATCCAAGAGAAGGTTTGGTCATTGCTTCAGCTGTCTACAGACCTTAGCACAATCCACATGATGCTGATTTAGAAAGCATGTAAGATTCTAAGAGTTGTGTGGTTAAAAAGGCTCCTACCCAGATTTTAGAAGACCTAGGAAGGTGCTGAGATGGCCTCTGAGAGGCAAGTGTGCACCTCAAAGAGCACATAGTGAAGCTATGTAAAGCCAAAAGTACAGTGGAGACCCCAGAAGGCTGGAGAAGCCAGGAACATGGATCATCTGAGGAAAGCCTCTAAGAGCAAGCAAACCTGGCCCAAAGAGTCTGAGGGCTGTAGAGTCCAGTGGTGCAATGGAGCCACCCAAGCCCTTCGGAATTCACATCTGGCCACAGATTACCCCACTTGCTGGACATGAGATACACAATCTAGTATTCACCCTGCTGGATTTCAGTCTTGCATTTGTCTTGTTCCTTCCAGTTCCCTAATCTTAGTTATAGCTCAAAAAGCAATTGCAAACATACCTTAAAAATGATAAAAATAGAAATTCTAAGCAAAGAAATACAGTTTCCAGCAAGGAAATAAAATATAGAATGAAACTAGAGGAATCATACTATTTTGATTTTAAAATCTAGAAAGTTATAGCAATTCAAATAGCATGATACTGGCATAAAAACACATAAGCCAATGAAACAAAATAGAAAAATCCAGAAATAAATCCTTGAATTTATACGCAACTGATTTTCCGCAAATATCCCAAAACACACTGTGGGGGAAAGGACAGGCTTTTCAATAAATGGTGATGGAATAAGTAAATGTCAACACACAAGAGTATAAAATTAAATCCTTATCTCAAACCATTTATAAAATATCAACTCAAAATAGATTAAATATTGAAACATAAGACCTGCAACTTTAAAATTACTAGACAAAAACATAGGAATAAAAGGCTTCTTGACATTGACCTAACCAATGATATTTTTATATGACTCCAAAAGCACAGGAAAACAAAAGTAAATGTAAGTAAACAAAATCCTCACTAAATCACTAAAATCCTCACATGCCTCAAAGGAGACAAGCAGTAAACACCCAGGATGTAAGAAAATATTTGTAAACCATAATTTTTTGTTAATATCCAGAATATACAAGGAACTTACACAACTCTAACAAGAAAATAAATTGATCAATTAAAATAGATCATTCTCAGGGCCAGGGAGTTAGCTCAGTAAAACAAGTGTTTCCCTGGCAAGTGCAGGGGTCCTGATTTCAATCCACAAAAAAAAAAAAAAAAAAAATCATTCTCAAAAGAAAACATACTAAGAAAAAAGGTAATTAGTAAATAGTAATATAAAAAAATACTCAATTCTGCCAATCATCATAGATACACAAATCAAACTAAAAATGAGATTTTTGCCCTACATCTGTATTCATGACTGTTATGAAAAACAAAAGGTAAGCATTTGCAAGGGTGTAAAGAAAGCTGAGCACCTCTACCTTGTTGGTGAGAATGTAAGCATACTCACTCCAGAAAATAGTATGGTGCATTCTCAGAAAATTAAATATATATATATATATATATATATATATATATATATATATATATATATATATATATACATCTAACTATTGTGTGACCCAGCCATCCAGTAGTGGTTATACATCCAAAGGAAATTAAATCAGAATGAAGACACTTGCACTCCCCTGCTCACTGCAATACTTTTAATGTATCAGTTACTTAATTAGGTTCTTAGTAAGAAATTTAGAACACTAATTTAGGAGGATAAATTCCATTTGTTAGAGCAAAAACAGATCGCAGGTTGCCCCAGAGCTGAGGATTAGCTTTGATTTTTGCTAAAATCTGTGAATCCATTACTTCCTGATCCACCTTGCACTGCTCTGAAACCTGGTATCTCTCTGTGTCAAAGATCTCGCCCTCCTGGTGTCTGAGTTTCCACAGCTGCCTCTTGAAGTAAGCATCAGTGAGGTGTTTGGGGATTTTCACTTTGCTGAAATCGATTCTTGTAGAGGTGGCAATGACACGTTTCTGGTGTGTTCTTTGTAGAGGAACACAGTTAAGGGTGAGAGGCCCAGTCACAAGTAGCAGGCCACTGGCCAACTGCTTCAGGAAGAGCACTCTGTTGCCTCTGCGTTGCCTGGTGAGGATGATCAGGATGGTGCTGGGAGTGATGCTAGCTCGAAGTTTCCTCACATGCTGACTGAAGGGTTTCTCATCATGGCTCAAGAACTTTCAGGGCACATGTTCAGTAGGGTAGTATCTAGGCATTCCAAAGCTTAACCACCCAGGTACCTCCGTTCTTGTCCCCTCTGACTGGGTTTGCGATTGTACCAAGAACTTTCTCCTTCTTTTTCTTCTCAACCTTTGATTTAGCAGCTGTGTGCTTACTCTTGTACAAAGTCTTTCTGGAGCACATAGCAGATCAGGAGTATCTACCAATACCTCTAACAGGAATTTGGTTGCAGTGGGGCTGCCCCTTCTTAGAGTTTTTTGCCTTTGCCTAACTCTTTTTACCAGTGTCACTGGTAGCAGCCTTCTTAGCTTTGGATTTCTTCTCTTTACTTGCAGGATGGGCCATTGCAATACTATTTACAATAGTCAAGATATAGAATCAGGGGCCAGGGAGACGACTCAGTGGAATAAGTGCTTCCCTGGCAAGCGCAAGGGCCTGAGTTCAATCCCTGGTTCTGCAAAAAAAAAAAAAAAAAAAAAGATATAGAATCACCCTGTGTTCATCAAAAGATGAATGAATAAATGTGAAATACCCACATAGTGGAACATTGCTCAGTCTTTTTTTAAAAAAAAGGAAATCTTGTCATTTGCAATAAAATGAATTAAATTGAAGGACATAATTCTAAGTAAAATAAGCCAGACACATAAAATCAACTGCATGATATCATTGTTATGTGGAATTCTAAATAAATCAAACTTATAAAAATAGAGAATAGGATGATAATTGCCAGAAATTGGTCAAGCAATGGCCATGACTCATCCACATGGCTGACACTCACAAAAGATCTACAAACTGTTGTGCAGGGGTTCAGGGTAAATCCTGAAGGGATTTGACTGATCTCATCAGATCAAAAGTTACATTTCTTATTTTACAGGTCTTGCTTTATCTTGGTCTTAACCATCCAGCAGAAAAATATAAAAAACAAAGTATAAAAAGTAAAGCCATGTTAATATGTTGAGCTGTAAAAGACTCAAGTCAGCAACTTCTGACATTGCCAGTCCTACAGATAACTCCCTACTATTATGGACTACGGCAATATATTAGACTACTTTGCTGAATCTACACACCTACAATATTTGAATGGCAAGGAAATACCCATCTCTGATAAAACTGAACAAAAAGGGGGGATATAAATGAACTACCATGATGTGTGTGTTCGTGTATATACAGATATATATATATATATATATATATATATATATAATTTTATATATATATAAAATCTCCAAGATATAATAGGAACATTACAGTGGAAGTTGCTTCATATTATTCCTTAAAACATTTCACCTAGTTAAGTTTTATAATGTTTAGTATTCTTTGATCTAGGTGGTTAATAAAGCAAGTGCATCAAAGTAAAGATAATAAATTACATTTCTTTGAACTGTTATATATATATATATATACCATTTATTCACATACCATTTATTTGAAGCATACATACCTACCATATATATGTATATATAATAGGATAGATATGTAGCTACTTTTTCTTAGTTCAATGAGAAGAAATATTTGTACTAATAGTGTTCAGATAACATGTCTGCATCTTGTACTATGAATAACTACCACAAAGACAACGATATGCAATGTATTAATTATTGTAACAGTCCTACTAACCTGTACTGAAATTGTCTCATTGATATTTCTTTCTCAATAAAATTAGTTTAAAATAATACAAAGGATGATGACTGACAGAGTAATTTGAGAGGCAGGGATAGTTAATGAGATGTGCATCAAAGGTTATAAAATTTTAGAGAGACAGGGGTAATATATTCAAGAGATATACTATTCAACCCAGTAACTGTGTATTGCATAGTTGAAAATTACTGAGAGCAGATTTGACGTGTCATTGGCTTCAAATAAATGGTATGTGAAGTAATATACATGCCAATGATTCAATTTAGTCATTCCACAATGTGTACAATTTTTAATAACATTCTATCATATATTATAAATATATACAATTAAAATTCTGCTTTAAAAAGACCAAATGGAAATTTTAGAACTGAAAAATACATGAATGAAAATCAAAAACCCAGGTGCCAGGGCAAAAGTTCTGTGGAATAAGTGCTTGCCTGGCAAGCGCAAGGTCCTGCGTTCAATCCCTGCTACTACCAAAAAAAAACAAAAAACTCATGAAGAAATACATTGGAGATGACAAAGGAAAGTATTAGTAAGCTTGAAGATACAATCATAAAAATTACTTATCCTTCACAACAGAAATAAAATAGACTGAAAAAATGAACAGAGTCTCGGGAAACTGTGTAACTATAATAAATACTCTCCTGCTGATGTTACTGGCATCCCCATTGGGAGGAGAGTCCCTCTAACCGTGGTCCTCACTCCTGAGTCACTGGGCAGTGGTTGCCTCCCCATCTACCTTTCCATTCTCTACACTGTGAGTACCTCGGAGAGCTCAAACTACATCTTCTATCCGTGCAAACTGTATCCCAAGCACGTGTCATTCTATGGTGATGAATCAATGAACATTAAGTGAGTATGTATATTCCTTCCTTGTTTCCTTGTATATTTTGTACATTTATGAGGCTCAAAATCAAAATCTCTTTTATTTTTGCAACAGTCACAAAGGCAAATTATTTCAGAAACCTACCCACCACCTAAAACACACCTAAGGAGTAGAGATACAGTTCTACTCGAATCTAATTCAATATCAACAACAAGATTTTCAAATGATACTATGATGACAGGGAACCAGTATCTTCTGAACTTCTTAATATACACTGATATCATTAAAGCAAAGTACAAGATTATAAGAGCATTTTATGAAGAAATGGTCACTTTATTCAATTTATCATTGAGAGCATAGTAATAAAAGTCAATTCATATTCTGAATTTTTGGAAGCTTGGAAAAAATCTATGAAATAATTTCATGTTTTATGGCTGCTGGAAACTGTAGTTCAAAGAAATATAATTTATTATCTTTACTTTGATGCACTTGCTTTATTAACCACCTAGATCAAAGAATACTAAACATTATAAAACTTAACTAGGTGAAATGTTTTAAGGAATAATATGAAGCAACTTCCATCGTAATGTTCCTATTATATCTTGGAAGAGATCCATGCTAAAATTAAAGTGCACTAACAAAAGACCAGAGACCCATCACCCAAGAGAGCTCAAAAGCCTCCACAAATTTACTGTGATCTGACTTCAGCTTTTTCATAGCCATAGAACTGACATGCTTTATTCATCAACCAGCATTCTCAAACTCATAAGTCAATGTCAACACCAACTGTAAGTACTCAGAGGAGACATTTACATTAACCAGTAACACCTACAATATTTCCCACCTCCAACACCTATAATATTCTGCATGTTCCTTTTGTCCTGCGGATACTGGCTGTATTCATTTATTCACTCTCTGTGAATTTCATGAGTTGATTTCTAGACCTCCTGACTTCCAATTATGTACCACCCACAAGATATTGGACATAGGGTGGAAAAGAGAATTCATTCTCTCTCTCTTTCTCTCTCTCTCTCCTAACTCTCTCCCTCCCTCCCTCTTTTCTACTCTCCCTCCTTTCCTCTCTGCCTCCCTTTTTCCATCCCTCCCTCCCACGTGCCCTCTCTTTGACTTGCTGGGACTCTTCACAGTTCATAATATCTCTTAAATCATATCACTTTACAGTGGTGAGACTTCACTTCTAACTCTGGACACTTGCACCATCCTTTATCCTTCTGACATAGTACTCAATCTTTATAATTAGTCCCTCTGAAAATACATCTTCTTGAATCATCCTGAATTAAGTATGTCATCTCTATTCTATATGACCCTGACTATATTGTTCCTGAGGAAAACTAGGACATTTTTGTTCCTGAAATGCTTCATTTGCTCTCCCAAGATATTTTCCAAGTCAAGGAATCAATGCATGTCCAGACTAAACTGTCTTGAGAATTATCTTAAAGACCCTAAGAGCTAGGGAAACTTGTATTATCTGTGGAAAGTGCCCTGTGGAAAGTGTCTATATGCTAAATCAGCTATTCCTTTCTATGCCAGTCACACAAATGGGATGACATCACTACTGCATAGTTTAACCTATAAACTCCCTTCCTTGCAACAACGGGGTGCAAAACAAAGCGCTGTGGTGTGCCACAGCCCAGCTGACCAGCCCTAGGAATTTTGAGTCCTCTCTGGAATGTTGCGGAACCACAAACTATAAGTCGGTACAGCATCTGTCTGAGGCTCTCCTTACCTTACCTGCCCCATGGACCATTTTCACAATGTGAAAATTTCACTTCCTCTCAGTGAGATTAGCACCCTGCTGAGGATGGATCTTGGCTTGTTTTCGTCATGGTGCTAAACTTGCCCATTCAATGCTGTTCTGGGAAAAGCACCTGCACCCCTGCACTGGCTAATAAAACAATGGCTACTAGAGATTCTGGGTCTTTTGTCCCCTGAAGACTTGGATCATCCCAGAGCCCAGCTGCTCCCCTGTATTTTGTCTCTTGATCTTTCTTTACCAACTGCCATAGTCTGGGTAGAAGATTGGAGACTCACTGCAGGCATCTCACTGGGCAGTGAAAGGGTCACTACCATGGAGGGTTTTTCTAGCTAGCCCACTGCCTCATGGACCTTCTGGAAATTAACTAATCCAGCCTGCCAAGTCCCCACTGCACATGCCAAGTGTCTTCTGGCTACTGTCCTAGCCAGACTGCTGCTAAAGCTCAATTAACTTTACCTTTCCTGCTGATGCCTTGGTAAATGCTATCTTTCACAACCCATCTTTAAGCATTTTCTTCTATTTCTTGGTAACCTACTTTCCCTGACCCAGCACACCTAGGCTGTGGCTAAAACACAGACAGATGAAAAGATTAAAGTCATCTCAAAAGATATGCAAAGCCTTAGAAATGATCATGGTACTCAAACACAACAGCCCCCATATTTTACAGGTGTGCCTGCCCTATTCGCACTCACTCTGTCCTGGCCTGCCTCGTGATACTGATGACAGGCTCTGCCAACCTATGGTGTTAGCGCACTCTTTGCCATGAGTGGCTCTGACCTTCCTCTCCTGCCTAGATTATTAATTGATTTATAGATGATTTCTTTCTGATACTGAATTGTAATCATTTTCCCCAGGGTTGCCTTGCTGACATTTCAAACACTATTATATGGAATGCAAAATATTTCTAAAGTTTTCAGTTAAATATTTAAAACTCTTCCGTCAAATATTTAAACTTCTTGGTTTACTTTTATAAATAATTACTTTCGTTTTTTGTGCATTTTACTAGTTTAATATTAAAATACTAATCTTATTTTTCTTGTTTTAAAATTTAAAGATGACTGATTTTGTTTCCTCAAATAATAAAATCAAGAAATTAAAACATGAAAGACTGGGATTTTAATTAAAATCCAATAAAATAAAATAAATATTTTCAAAATGAAAATTAAAGCCAAAAAAATAATGTTGACAACTCAAATAGAAAGGTTAGCAGATATCAGAATTAGAAAGGTATTTTACTTACAATTATATATGTGCACAAAATCAAAAGGTTCAGGCCCAACTGGAAGGAAAATTTCAGTTTAGCCAGAAATTTCCATGGTTTTCAATTGACAAATCAGGTCTGTTCAAAGAAGCTGTTAGCTGCGAGCGTGTGGGAGAGCTTCTGCACTGTCCTGTGTTCGCCCGACCAAGACCAGGCCCACCGCATGAAAGAGACCTTTCCACAAATCCTCCAGCCTGCCCTGCCCCTACAGATCCAGCACAGTGCACACTTGAGTGAGAATAACCACCACCCTCTTGGGAGCCCTGCAGACCCGCCAAAGCCCAGGCCCGGTGAGTGTGTGGAAGAGCTTCTTTGCTCTCCTGCCCCCCTCCAATATCTCTTCAGACCGAGCCCAGCCCTTGCATATAGGCCGGGGGTGAAATTCTGTACCTGAAGTCCCTGAAGTGGGACTAGGGTCCACTGCTAATCAGGAGCAGAACATCTTACCAAAGGGGTACAACAGGCTCTCTTCCAAGGGCAACAACTGGAAGGAGCTGAGCACAGCGGCCAGACCCAAGCCAGGCACAACTATATGAACTAGAACTTAGTGTATCATTACCTGAATTTCATTGGGTGCTAAGGTTATAACTGCACCAAAGCTCTATACCAAAGGTCAGAGGTCAGAGCGATAAGAAATGATGAAAAAAAAGAAGCAAAATGCAATCTCAGGCCTCTAGACCACCAAGAACAAGTGTAGAGGACAGTAGCTCAGCTGAAATGTATGAATTAATAGCATCATAAGTAAAGAAACAACATCAGAAAGATATAGAGGAACTCAGAGCAAAATTAATTTCTGAAATAAAAAAGAAATCTCTGAATTCATAGCATCTGAAGTAAAGAATCAAATGCAGAAACATGTAGAGGAAATCCAACCTAAAATAAACTCTGCAGTAAAAGAATTAATAAATGCTTCTAAAAGACACTGATTTTTAAAAATAGAGCAAATTAGAAAACAACGGATTCCTTGAATGAGCAATACAGGAAAGAAATAAATCGTATGAAGCACAGTCAAAGAGATGTACAGGAACTTAAAATCTCAATCACAAGGCTGCAAAACCATTTGAGTGAAAGTGAAGATAGATTTTTAGATCTTGAAGATGCTGGCACAGCTAGTGAAAAGGAAAGAAAAGATATTTAAAAAATCAACTAGGATGCAGGAAAAAAATAATTCATCACATGGAAGACGAAGCCAACATAAACAATGTGAGACTAATAGGCATCAGTGAGAAAGAAAGAGTCAATACAAGTGATATAAAAAGGATATGGGCAGAGGTAATAGCAGAAAACTTCCCAAATATGAGGAGATGATCTAATATACAGGAAACCAAAGCATACAGAACCCCAAATAACTTCAAGCCAATTAAAAACATGCTAAGACATATAATAGTCAAGATCCCAGAAATCCAGCACAAGAACAATATACTGAAAGCTACTAGAGAAATGAAGCAGATCATATTCAAAGAAAACCCATTGGAATCATGGCCAACTGCTCTGCACACGCCATAAAGGTAAGAAGAGCATGGAACAGAGAACTTCAATTCCTCTATGAAAACAAATTCCAGCCCAGACTACTATACCCTGAAAAACTCACTTTCAGGTTTGATGGAGAAGTGAAATACTTCCATGACAAAGAACAACTAAAGAATTTCATGATGACAAAGCCAACCCTACACAGGCTACTGAAAGATGTTCTAGAGAGGAACCAAAATGATCAGAACTCCACCAACGAGAACAAAAGAACCCACCAAATAGAGCAAAGAACTAAACACAGGACAAAAAGGAGTAAACAAGAGCATGGCAATCAGAAGTTAACACATCTCAATTATAACCATCAATGTAAAAGGACTCAATTCACCAAGTAAGAGAAATAGACTGGCACAGTGGACTAGGAAACAAAATTCAACAATATGCTGTATACAAGAAACACACTTAACTCATAATGAAATTCGTAGGCTGAAACTCAAAGAATGAAAAACAATACTTCATACCCCAGCACCTCAGAAAAAAGCAGGGGTAGTAATCCTGTACTCAGACAGTCTCCAAGAATGACCAAATGAAATGAAGAAGGCCACTATATATTGGTTAAGGGAAAAATTCAACAGGAAGAGGTAAGATTCATAAATATGTATGCACCAAACACAGGAGCACCCAACTATGTAAAACAAATCTTAACGGACGTGAAAAATCTAATATCCAAGACCACAATCTTTATGGGAGACATACACAACCCCTTATCCCAAAAAGACATGTCAACCAGACAAAAAATCAGAAAAGAAGTAGCAGAACTGAATCAGAGCCTGTAACAAATGGACTTGGTGGACAGATACAGAGTGTTCCACCCAAATACAGTTGAATACACAATTTTTTCAGCTGCACATGGGTCATTTTCTAAAATAGACCACATACTCATCCAGAGGTCACTCTTAGTATATGCAAGAAAACAGAAATCATCCCATGCATATTATCTATACACAGTGCAATGAAACTGGAAATAAATGACAAAAGAAAGCAGAAAAACCCGCTAAATTCATGGAAATTAAACAACACCCTACTCAGCAACCAATGGGTCACAGATGAAATTAAAGAAGAAATTCAACAATATCTACAATTCAATGAAAATACAATCATAATTTATTGGAATTTATGGAATGTGATGAAAGCAGTTCTCAGAGGACAAATCATAGCTATGAATTCAGACATTAGGAAAACAGAACAGGAACAAATAAACATACTAAAGCTGCACCTCCAACATCTAGAAAAGGAAGAGAAAACCAATCCCAGAGATGAAAGATGGGAAGAAATCATAAAAATTAGAGCAGGAATCAATTCAATTGAAATGAGGAAAAGAGTTCAAAGAATTAATGAGAGTCTGGTGAGATGGCTCCGTACAATAAGTGTTTCCCAAGCACAAGGGTCTGAGTTCAATCCCAGGTTCTGCCAAAAATAAAAAATGAAGAATCAACAAATCAAAAGCTGGTTCTTTGTCATACTAAATAAAATTGATAAGCCCCTAGCTAACCTCATCAAAACAAGCAAAAAGGAATGAAAAAGGTATAATCACCACAGATCCAATGGAAATTCAGAAGATTATCAATAGCTACTTCAAGAATCTTTAGGCTCACAGAATAGAAAACACAGAAGAAATGGACAGATTCCTCAAAAGGTACAAATTACCAAAACTGAATCAAGAAGACATAACAACTCTCAATAAGCCAATAACAGCCAATGAAATATGAAACATAACAAAAAGTCTGCTGACAAAGTAAAGTCCAGGTCCTGATGGATTCACAGCTGAATTCTACAAGAAATTTATAGAAAATATAATCCCTACACTTCTCAAACTCTTCAAGCAAATTGAAAAGGAAGCAGTTCTCCCAAAATCATTCCTGGAGGCAAGTATTATACTGATACCAAAACCAGGGGAAAAACACAACACAAAAAAAGACAAGTACAGGCCAATCTCCATCATGAACATAGATGTAAAAATCCTCATAAAATCCTAGCAAATAGAATACAGTAAATCATCAAGAAGATCATACACCATGACCAGGTAGGATTCATCCCAGAGATGCAAGAATGATTAAATATTTGAAAATTTACACATGTAATTCACTATATTAATAGAGTGAAATCTAAAAACCACATGATCATCTCAATTGATGCAGAAAAGGCTTTTGACAAAGTCTAACACGCATTCATGTTGAAAGTCCTACAGAAAAATGGAATAGAAGGCCTCTACTTCAATCTGATAATTGCCATCTATGACAACCCAATGGCTAATATAATTCTACATAAGGAAAAACTGAAATCTTTTACTCTCAGATCTGGTACAAGACAAGACTATCCTTTATCACTCCTCCTATTCAATATAGTTTTGGAATCATTAGCTACAGCCTTTAGGAAAGAGGGAGAAATAAAAGTAGTAAGAATAGATAAAGAACTTAAATTATCATTGTTTGTAGATGACATTATATTTTACTTCGAAGACCTAAAAAAAGCCACCAAGAAGCTACTAGAATTGATACACAAATTCCGTAGCATAGCAGGATATAAAATCAATACCCAAAACTCAATAATATTCCTCTACACAGCTAACAAGAGGGAAATTATAGAAACAATACCTTTTCCAATAGCATCACAGAAAATGAAATACCTTGGAATTCATCTAACTAAAGAAGTCAAAGATCTTTTCAAGGAAAATTACACTCCTCTTTTAAAAAGAGATAAAACAAGAATTCAGAAAGGTATTCCCTGCTCCTGGATAGGAAGAACCAACATCGTGAAGATGGCCATACTCCCAAAATTGTTGCACATATTCAATACAATCCCTATCAAATTACCAATAACATACCTCCCAGACCTTGAAAATCATTCCTAAAATTTATTTGGAATCAGAAAAGACTTAGAATAGCAAAGACAATCCTGGTCAACAGAGGCAAGGCAGGAGGCATTACAATTCCTGACTTGAAATTATACTTCAAAGCTACTGTGATAAAATCAACATGGTATTGGCAACGAAATAGACCTGAGCATAAATGGAATAGACTAGAAGATGCAGAGTCCTCTATGAACACACTCAACCACTTGATCTTTGATAAAGAGGCCAAACACACTTACTGGAAGAAAGATAGCCTCTTTAACAAATGCTGCTGGAAAAACTGGCTCTCTACATGCCAGAAACTAATACTTGAAACAAGTCTATCGCCATGCACTAAGCTAAAGGCAAAAGGATTAAAGATATAAACATTAAAACAGAAACACTCAATCTTCTGGAAGAGAAAATAGGAGGAACTCTTGAAGACATAAGGGTAGTCAAAGAGTTCATGAATAAACATGTATTCACACGTGAAACACTTGAAAGAATTAACAACTGGGATCAACTCTTATTGAGAAGCTTTTGCACATCAAAAGAAACTGCCAACAAAGTGAAAAGACAACCCACAAATTTTGAAAGAATCCTAACTCATAAGCACTCAGACAAAGGTCTGCTCTCTAGAATTTATAAAGAACTAAAAACTTTAGGGCCCTCAAATGTAAAGACTCAATCCAGAAATGAGCATCTGAGATGAAGCCACAATTGTCAGAGGATGAAATTAAAGCAGTGAATAAGTATATGAAAAAATGCTCCACATCACTAGCCATCTGTGAAATGAAAACTAAAACAACACTGAGATACCATCTCACCCCAGAAAGAATGGCTATCATAAATCAACCAACAACATATGTTGAGGAGGCTGTGGGAAAAAGGGAACCTTTCTCCACTGCTGGTGGGAATGTAGACTGGTGCAACCATTATGAAAATCGGTGTGGAGACTCCTTAAAAAACTAGAACAGGAAATCCCATTCAAGCCAGATATCCCCCTACTGGGAATTTTCCAAGAGTATCTGAAAACATCATATTATAATGATATACGTGTACCTCTGTTTATAGCAACACAATTTGAGATAGTCAAATCTTGGAACCAACCAAGATGCTCATCACATGAGGAATGGCTGAAAAAGATGTATTGTTAAACAATGGAGTATTACTCAGCTGTAAAGAATGATAAACTTGAAGCCTTAATATTTCAGTGGATGCCACTTGAAGATGTAAGCAAAATAAACAAGACCCACATGTGCAAATATTGTATAGTCTCCCTAGTATAAGTACACAAAAGAAGAATTACAAATAGAAAGGTATAACATAATGAAAAGGGAAGCAAGACAATTAGGAGAGGGCAAGGAGAAAATCTGGGAAATATGACAAGGGCAAAGTCATGTATTTGTATGCACTAGATGGGTAAGGCAATGATCCTGAGAAACATCAGCACGTTTTTGAAAGTAGCAGTTAATTGGTAGGACTCTCTCCCTGACTAATATATGCTGATTTCTGTGAACCAAGCAACTGCACTGAAGATAGCAATGTGTAATAAAAGGGTTACATTTGGAATGCCTGTCATTCTGTTCTTCTAAATACGTACTTCTTGTCATAACATACCAAGTATTACTATACTGTCTTTCAAATAATTTTTTTAAATAAAGGGTAATAAATAAAAAATAAGACACAGGAAAAAAAAGTCACAGGACAGTCCTGCTACAATGCTCTATAAGGATAGATTTCAAAATTTCTGTGTAAATATATGTAAGTGCTCATTCCTATTTTTTTAAATTGTTTTTTCTTCATATTCTGTAAGTACTTAAAGTTTAATATCTCAATACTTGATAGAAAATATCTGTTCCACGTTATACCTACAATGTCTTTTATTTAGACAGATAGTGAGCTGGGAGCCGGGGAGATGGCTCAGTGGAATAAGTACTTCCCTGGCAAGTGCAAGGGCCTAAGTTCAATCCCCGGTTCCACCAAAAAAATAAATACATAAATAAATAGACAGATAGTGAGGGTAATCTGAACTGC
The DNA here is from genome assembly GCA_004027165.1 of Ctenomys sociabilis. Lineage (NCBI taxonomy): Eukaryota > Metazoa > Chordata > Mammalia > Rodentia > Ctenomyidae > Ctenomys > Ctenomys sociabilis. Next base: position 44,905 of record PVKA01014332.1, read on the forward strand.
ACATGTTGCAGGGTAATAATCAGCTTCTCTTCTAGAGGGTTAACCATCTAAATTTACAGATCAAAAATTGGAGAAAAGGAAGGGCTGCAAGGTCAGCCAACATTTTGCTCCTAGTCTTTCAATGTCAGTGAAGAGTCAGGACATAGGAGAACCTGTACTATAACATCATGAAACTCAGTTGTGCCTCAAATTTTCTGATTAAGGAGATTGTGGAGCCACAGAGGAATGTGATCGATGTTCTATAGTGTGCCTAAGGAGAGTCACATGGAGAGAAACATTCTCTGAGGCTTTCAAAAAGAGCAAATTAGTCAAACAATGGCCGTGACTCATCCACATGGCTGACACTGACAAAGGATCTACAAAGTGAGGTACAGTGTTACAGGATAAACCTTGAGGGTACTTGACTGATCTTATCAGATACAAAAGTTACATTTCTTGTTATATAGGTCTTGATTTATCTTGGTCTTAACCATCCAGCAGAAATGTATAAAAATATAGTATATAAAGTAAAGCCATATTAATATACTGAGCTGTGAAGGGCTCGAATTAACAACTTCTGCGGATAACCCACTACTATTGTGGACTGCCAGACTGTGTTGGATTGTTTTGCTGAATTCATGCACCTATAGTATTTAGATGCCAATGGAATACCCATCTCTGACAGACAGGACTAAACAAAAAAGGGGCTACAAAGGAAGGACCATTTCGTATTTGTATATACAGAATAGTGAGGATAGATATACAGCTACTTTCGCTTAACTCAATGAGAAGATTTGTACTAATAGTGTTTGGACTTCTTGTGTTATGGATAAGCACTAAGAAGATAACAATGTACAATGGATTAATTATTGAAACTGTCCTATTAATCAGCTTTGAAACTATCTCATTGATATTTGTTTCTCAATAAAAATATAAAATAAAATAATAAAAAGCTTAGGTAATAAGTAGTAGCATTTCTACAGGTATGTACAGAGAGAACTGGAAACAAAACTTAGACTTCACAGGGCTGAGTTTCTTTTCTAGAAAGATAAAGCTCCTTGTTAAGAAAGTAATTCATACATTTCTAATGATGACTCTTGTAATCTGGATCAAGAGCCATATGAAACTAAAAAATAAGTATAAATCAAAAACCATCCCTTTAATAAATTCTGATTACTTAACATTTATTGTTATAGGGTAAGGAACACCATTTATTCTTTCATATCTGAGACCTTTCTGGGTCCTAACTATTGGGAACCTTTCTCGCACAGCATCAAAAGAACCATCCCTGAATATCTTGTAGGTGGACCAGAACTCCAAGGTGCTCTTCAGTTTTCCTCCAAGCTTAATCTTCCTCAAAAAATGCTGAGACATTATTTAGAAGAGGTCTCAATCTTCTGCCTGCTTTCTTTTTAAAATGTAGAAATGTAACATCCAAACATTAATCACAAATCTAGCAATTAAGTGAGCTGAATATAGTGCACATAATGTTTTATTCAGGTAGCTGAAGTGATCATGTACCAACCATAATTTAATACATAAGTGAAGATAGATAATTTTTGTCCACAAATAACTCTACAATATCAGAAGTATTTACCATTTCCACAAAGTGGAAAAGTATATATCTTTTTCTTTTCCTTTATTTTTGTTTTAGTTATAGTAAGATATTAATGACATTTAGTGGAAAAATGATCTCTACTGAACAAAGTTATGTTGCCATACCATATACTTTAAGATCTATTTTTGCTTAAGGCAAATTTAAGATTAAAGAGACGATGTTGCTAGTACCATACGGGCTCATAAAACACTAAGCTTAATATGGAATTTAGGATTAAGACATCAATATTGTGTTGTCACAGTCACATAGTCATTGAAAATTCTCTTATAGTTTGGATAGTTATATTTCTCATTTTCATCTAAACTACCTTGAACTCTACCTATACAAAATAATTTTTCATTTCTTTACTATGTACTTTAAAAGTCCAGAAGGTACAAAAGTAAAAATAATAAATTATTTAAAATATCAAGACCTATCCATCCCCATCCTCTTGTTTATTCAGTACATTTGCAATGAGTAAAAGAACTGTGGTAGATATGAATAATACCTCATATAGAAAAAGACAGCACGGAAACTTTTAATAATATATTTTTCCTCATCATTTCCTAGTTTCACATTTCATCTATTTATCCAGAATTTTATTTTCCTTTTTTATCCAGAAATTTTAGCCTTGCCATACATTGTACAACCTGAGGAGAGTTTCTTTACTGCTGAGATTCTCATCTGTAAAATGGGGCTACTGACATTTCACAGTCTTTGTAATGACTAAATAAATGGAATGAGATAGCAAAAATGTTTAACAAATAATTTAATTCACCTTACTGCACCGTATACTTCTCTCAACACTTAGCCAAGATTCAATAAAAGGATATAACATTATAATAAGGAAAATAATATTTTCACATTTAATATGGTCCTGTATATTGTTTTCATTACAGTTTTGTCCTTTATACTTGAAAATATTTTACACATTCCTATGGATTAACTGATAGAATTATTTTTCATATTGACTGTATTTTGTTTTTAAGTGACTTAAAAACACAAAAGTTGAGCCTGGGCATGGAGGCACATGCCTGTAATCCCAGCTCTTGGGAGGCTATAAACAGACTGATCAATATGAGTCTGATCTAGTAGTGAGACCCTGAACACCCTATAGACCCTTCCCTAAAATATTTTTTAAAAATGAAAGTTGCATATATTTATGAACCACCATATGACATTTCAATGCTTATAATGTTAAAATTAGGGTAAACATGCCCCTTTTCTCTAATACTTCCATTTAATTATAAAAAAGGCATTCAAACATTCTTTTCTACTAGATTTTTGAAACATGCAGTAATCATTATTAGTATTATATCTTATGTCTAGATGTCCCCCCAAAGCCTCATGCTCTTATGAGTCAGACCTGGATGTAGGCTGTATGAATATGGAATAAAGATGTGTGATAACTAAATTAGCTTACTGATTAGCATAATTCTGGGTGTGGATATGGAAAAGTCCACCCTGAGTGTCTCGGTTACTCTTTTCTCCTTGCTGAGACAAGTGCCCAATACCCAAAATAAAGAAAGGAAAAGTTTATTTAGCTCACAGTTACTGGAGATTTCAGTCCACACTTGGCTGAATCAAAGGCAGAGCAGCACATGGCAGAGAGCAGCCTTTTATAGTGGTGGCAAAGAAAAGAAGCAAAATGGAGAGTAACAGCAACAATGGCAAGAGAGAAAACCTCTCTACTCCTTTTGTTCCCCAGGCTGAGTGAAGCACTCACAACCATAATCCCAGCAGTACTAAAACAATAATCCCAACCTTGATTATGAATAAATCTCAAACTCTAGAAGTCCCTGTCCCACAACTGCATGAGGTTATAGGGGGACAATTAGACACAAACCATAACATTCCGTCCCTGAATCCCCAAAGATTCATACACAACCTTTGTACAAAAAGACATTTTAGTCTGCCTCAAAGAGTTGCCAAAATCCCAACAGTCTCAGCATTGATCTAAGGCAAACTCTCAGCTGTGAGCCCCTGCACAAATGAAAAGTTCAAAACATCCAACATTCACAGGTACAAGATAGGTGGCCAGGGAGATAGCTCAATAGAATAAGTATTTGCCTGGCAAGTGCAAGGGCCTGAGTTTAATCCTCAATTTCACCAGAGAGAGACTTTCAATAAATTCTTCCTACTCTTAAAAAAAAAAAGGCACAAGATAAACATTAGCAATCCAAAAGTTGTAAGCAATAGCACTGTGATCAGCACAAGTCCAAAATCCATCAGGGAAAACACTAAATCTGATAGCTCCAAGTGAAACATCTGAAGCAATCTGAGGCAAACTGTAAGCTCCATGTGGCTCCACCCTATGGCACTCTTGGTGGTAGGTCCCATGGCTTCTCACTTAGGCTGGCTTTGCTCCCTCACAGCTTCCCTTAAATGATCCACATTCCTGGCTTTTCCAAACTTCAGGATTTCACTGAATAAGCTTCTCATTCACAGCTTTACACATTGCCCTCCCTGGGGCACACTGCCTGGTCTCTTAGGCCTTCTTCTGAAATCTAGGTGGAAACCTTCCTAATCTCAGAACTTCTGCATTCTGAATGTACCTAAAAGCAGTGCTACATGGATGATGCCAAGAGCTGCTGCCAGCTAGAGCAGTAGCCAGGCTTCCTTCTCTCTTGGCTGTAGGGGTCCAGTGTCTGGATCACTGAGCAATCTGATCTTGATTCTGAGGAATAAATTCTCTATGGCAGCACCATTCTGGAACCTGGTGTGGCCACTGCTGCCATTCTGGATCATGGGGCTCTGCAGTTTTCCCCTCAAAGCAAAGTCCCTGACCTTTGCAGTCCTGAGTTAAAAAGAAGGGTGGAGACCTTTGCCTTCAGTGATGCTCTCAGGCCATTCTGTTTTTTCTTTTTGGCCATGGAGATCCTCTCAGCTCTATCCTTGCAGTTGACAGCATTATTGTAGCTTCCTTTCTGGCCAAACTCACATTGTAAATCATCTTTCTGGGCTCTTTGCTCTTGTTTCTCAACATAGATCTGGCTAAAAGCTCCCAACAACAGCCATGCCACTCCCTCAATATTTGGCTGCTTTGAAATTTCTTTTGAAAGCTTAATCTCAGTCTCAGGCAAAGGTCTCCAGATATGAGCAAAATTCAGACAGACTTTGGGCCAAGCCAAAAACACAAATCATCCAGAGTCAAACAACCAATGCAATCCTTCTTTGAAGCAGAAACCTCCTCATCCTGGTCTTTAGAGACAGGCTTTCATTCAGCCTTCTGGTCTTCTGATTCTGACCAGAATCTCCCCTACAGAAGAGCAAAAGCTATTCCAGTTCTTCACTAGTAGGCAATCGCTCCAAACTTTTCCTATCTCTTCCCATAAGCCATTCCCAAAAACTTGTAATCCACATGGTCAGGTTTATCAGCAATGACCCTACTTCTCTGGTACCAAATTCTGTCAGTTACTCTTCCCTCATTATTGGAACAAATACCCAGCAGCCAAAATGAATGAAGGAAAGGTTTATTTAGCTCACAGTTACTGGAGATTTCAGTCCATACTCAGCTGGCTCCAAGGCAGAGTGGCACATGGCAGACAGCAGCCTTTCATTGTAGTGCAAAGAGCAAACTGAAGAACAGCAACAACAATGGCCACAGAGAAGAAGTCTGTCTCCCTCTAGTTGCATTCAGGCTATTTGTCCATGCTGGGCATGCACCAACCAATAGCCTTTTTTATTTGATAGTGGGGGGATGTTTTAATGGCACAGAAATATAAAACAATCTGGTTGTAAGTAGTGGGTGAAGGATGACTTCACTTTTGATTTAAAAAATTAAAAAGTATAAATATACATATAAAGAAGGTCACAGTAGCTTGTATCTTCAATGAAATAAAAGGGACATAAAAGAAAAAGCTGTGACTTCAGCCACGTACTCTGCCTACCCTGTCATGGACTAATTTTCCTCTGTCACTCTCTTCTGCTGTGCTGCCCTTCTTCGGATCTAACCATCAATGGTCTGAAACCTTCCGAGAAGCCAAAATACACCTTTTCTCACTTCAATTTGGGGATGTCAGGTATTTTATCCCAACAATGAGAAAGTAATGAGCACAATCATTTTCTACAGTGGCTCCACCTTATGTACCAGAACTTCTTACTTCTGTCAATGTAACTGAATAGACACTGATCAGCCTCCACTCCTTTCTAGTCTCCCCAACTTCTGGTGACCATCATTCTACTCCCAACTTTTATAGGATCAATTTATTTTTTATATTCCATGTATGAACATGATCATGCAGTGCTTTTCTTTCCATACCTAGCCTATTTCATTTAACATAATGATTTCTGCTCCATCCATGTTGCCTCAAATGAAAGATGTCCATTGTTTTTATGGATGAGTAGTGATAGATAGATAGATAGATAGATAGATAGATAGATAGATAGATAGATATAATTTTTTATCCATTCATCAATTATGGAGTTTGTTTTCATTTCTTATCTATTATGAATATTTCATCAAAGAAAATCAACCAACAACAAATGTTGGAGAGGTTGTGGGGAAAAGGGAACATTTCTCCACTGCTCGTGGTAATGTAAACTGGTACAACCATTGTGGAGGTCAGTGTGGAGACTCCTCAAAAGAATAGGACTATAAATCCCATTCAAGCCGGCTATCCCCCTACTAGGAATTTTCCCAGAGGAACTGAAAACATTGTATCATAGTGATATATGTGTACCTATGTTTATAGCAGCACAATGTGTGATAGCAAAATCTTGGAAACAACCAAGATGTCCATCACATGAAGAATGGTTGAAAAAACATGTGGTATTTCTATATAATGGAGTGTTACTCAGCTATAAAGAATGATAAACTTGAAGCATTTATATTGAAGTGGATGCCACTTGAACATAAGTGAAATAAACCAGACACACATGTGTAAATATCGTATAGTCTCCCTAGTATAACAAGCAAAAAGCAGAAATACAAATGGATACATACAACAACTAAAAATCAATTGAGTCAGATAAGGCAAAGTGAATGGCATATGCTGCACGATATTAATCAGCTTTTCTTCTGGATGATTAACAACCTAAGATCACAAGTCAGAGTTGGAGAACTAGAAGAGCCACAAGGCCAGCCAACATTTTGGCCCTAGCCTTTGAAGGTCAGCGAAGACTCAGGACATAAGAGAACCTGTACTGCAACATCATGAAACTCAGTTGAGCTCCAAATTTTCTGAACAAGGAGATTATGGAGCCACAGTGGAAAGAGACTGAGGATCTATAGTGTGCCTAGGGAGAGTCACATGGACAGAAAACTTTCTCTCAGGCTCTCACAGACAGCACACTGGTCAAGCATTGGCCGTGACTCATCCACATGGATGACACAGACAAAGGATCTACAGAATACGGTACAGGACTACAAGGTAAACCCTGAGGGGACTTCACTGACCTCATAAGAAACAAAAAGTACATGTGTCGGTATATAGGTCTTGCTCTATCTAGGTCTTAACCATCCAGCAGAAAAGTATAAAAATGAAGTATACACCACGGGGCCATAATAATAAGTTGAGCTGTAAATGGCTATGGTCGACAACTTCTTCAGATGACTCACTATTGTTGTGGAATGCTGGACTGTGTTGGATTGTGTTGTCGAGTTCAAGCACCTAAATTAGTTGAATGACAATGGAGTGCCCATCTTTGACAGGTGTAGACAAAGGAAGGGGTATAGAAAGGAGGAATCATGATGTGTGGGTATGGACATAACAGTTGGGATAGATAACTCCATGCTTCTACATAATTCTATGAGAGGCAAGATTTGCACTAATGGTAGTTGGACGGGATATTATGTTGGCTTCTAGTACTATGGACAACCACTAGGAAAATAACAAGGTAGAAAGTATTAATTATTGAATCTTTGATATAATTTAGCTATAAAAAATAAGATACACAAACAGCTACACTCTCTTAATTTACTGATAAGAGACATACGGTATAATAATGTCTGTAAGTATAATATCATGTATGCACCTTCTATGATACCAAAACATTATGAAAACAGTTTGCAATGTATTAATTTATCAAATCCATCTTGTCAAGGTATCTTAAAACTGTTTCATTGATATTTGTACTTCAATAAAACAAAAATTAAAATTAAAAAAAGGAAAATCCTTCATATGAAAAGAAAATATACTAATTAGAGCAAAAGAGATGAAAGTGAAAGTCTTTAATGGAAGCTGAC